>JAHZNA010005452.1:0-21401 GCA_027743935.1 Sinodicranocentrus sp. ZH6 | reverse complement strand
ACACAGGACCTAGGACTCCACATGTGAGTCTAATGGAGGTAGGAAGGAAAAAAACTCAAAGCTATCGAATTGTTATAAGCTTCCTAAAAGCTGACCATACATGGTTGTTGGATGCTGAGAAAAAAGAATATGTGTTATAGCTAGTTATTGTTGTTCAAGTATAGAAGGGGATGGATGGGTTATATGTAAAAGAAAATGGGAGTAGTGGATATTCATGTTTTCTACGTCTACTCTTCCCTCTCTCTCTAGATGATAAAAAAGTGGAGAGGAGAAAGAGGACCATTTTTCATACACGAGAATCTACACTCCTCTTATCTTCAAAGTCTTTATTCAGAAAGTACCTTTTGAAGAAAACTTCATTCCCTCCTTCTCTTTTTCGGTTCAATCAAGCAAACGTTTTCGAATTTCTTGGGAAAAACACTTTCATCGTGAGCAGCATACAGGACACAAATATTCCAACATGTGGATATTGTTTTGCTGTGTGAAATGAAGCTGTACTTTTCTCACTTGGTTCATATGTTAACTTCACCAACACAATTTCTTTTCCTGTGTAAAAACAAAAGAAAAAGAAGCTTGCCCAAGGTTTTCACGTCTGGTAGTGAAGGAGATAGAAACTTGCCCAGTGTGTAGTGGCAAGGGAGAAAGTAAATTTGACAGGATAATATGAAAGTGTTTTAAAAAATGTATATCCTTACAAGGTAAACTACGCACAAAACAAGTTTACGCAAAAGTACAAGAAGAAAAAAAACTCTTGACTTGCACATATTCCTCCGTTCCCAGATTCTCTTGGAAAGAGAAGAAAAACTTGAAATGCTCAGGTGGATCTTTAAGAAAATGACAAATCATAAGAGAAAAGCTAACTTGGAATCTGGATTGAATCCATGAAACTTTTTTCCCTGAAAATTCTGCCACTTCATTAAGCCAGCAAAGATTGGCATTAGTATAGACCGTGTGTATCCTACTGTGGAGGAAAAAGCAGACAAGTTTTTTTTCTTCAGAGAGAGAGAAAAAAAACATCTTCCAACTTTTTATCAGTCACACAAGCTACTTTGCTAACTTTTACCAGGCTATCTTTTACACTAACTCTAGTCCCCAAAGAAACCCACTTGTTCTCGCTTTCCCTCTCATATTATCCTCTCCTCCAACTCATGATTGCTATAATATCCCTTTTCCCTTGTAAACATAGATCATGACTAGGGTACATTTTTTTATATGCACACAAAAGTAATTCAGGTATGAGGTCGAAGAAGAGCCTAGGAAAGAAAAAAATGCAGACATTATTATAGAAAGTATATTTGCGCGTATGTCAAGTGAGACGGATCTTGCATGCAAGTTTATTTTTCAACGGTTTACTCCTGTGGTCTACTTTGATACGAAGTGGCGTGGTACTTACAATAAATGTTTTGCTTGTGGCAGTGGAACGGAGAAGAAGAAGAAAAAAAACGAGAAAGTTTTATATATCAAAGTTCTTATCATCTGAAGCATTTTTTCTTCTTCTCTCCTTTCCACTTCTTTTTTACAACTTTTTCCAGCAAGTGGTAAGGGCAAGGGAGGAGGGAAAGGTCTTGTATTTTTCTTGTATATTGTTCACTTCACTTTTTTACATTTGGTTTCCCTCATGTATGTGTCTATGTGTGTATAAGTGTACACCACCTCATGAATACTCGTGTGTTGCTCGTCTTATTCTTCATCCTTCATGGTTTTTTTACTTGCCTTAAGTTGATTCCTCCTTTCTCCTTATTACTCTCCATGTGCGTTTTCTTTTCATTCTTGCAAGAGGAAATTGTAGTGATACTCTTGTGAATGTATTTCTCACTGATCCCTCTATCACTAACAGTTATATACATGAAAATATATACATATTTTTTACCCCCTCTCCTCGATTTCCTATAAACTATGTGTATATATATGGGTGCATGCATGAATGCATTCATGTTGTTAAATACATAGATACACACCACAAGCAAGGGAGAAAGTAGGAACCAACTACATTTCAAACAGAGTAACGCTGAACACAGTTTTTTTCTCAAAAACTCCATATAACCAAGTTCTGGGGAAACAACATACAAGAATTCCGACAAGAGGCTTTGTATGATAATTTATGAAACAGGGTTTTTTGAAAGATTTACAGCTCTACATTTTTTTTCTTCTTCTTCCTTCTCTCTCTCTTTTCTCCTTTCTCTGTTCTATTTGATCTGTCTCTATCCTTGTATAAGAGTTTAGGTTTTTGGAGAGTACATGGGTTGCCACCACGTACATGCATTATTTTTAGAGGTTTGCTCCCATTCTCATTCACTTTCTTGTTTCCTTATGTTCTCCGTAACTATGAACAATGTGATGTTTGTGAGAACAAGTGCAGCTCTAGCTATATCACCTCGAGCACTTGGGGTATAGAAGAAATTGAGTGAGTAGTTGGAGACCAAGTGTAGGTTAAATGTGTAGACATATGAAAGATCGAAATAAGGGGTGAAACATTACCAACCGGAGACTCGTGTAAATAATTTGTATTAGGAAAACAAAAAGGGAAAATGTGCCCTTTGCACATCTGCTCTCTCTCCTTCACACACAATCCACCACAGTACTAAGACCACGTTGACTTGAGCACACACACATTCATGGAAAGCAAAAGTATAAACAAATTTTCCTCCTGGAGAGGCAACACTTTCCATTCATACAAAAAAAACTTTTCTCCAGTCTTCAAGTGGCTAAAGCTGTGAGAGAAGAGGGGCATTATAAATATACTCATAATATCCTAACTCCCTCATGTTCCCATGTAACGAAGGGAGCAGTTACATTGAGAAAAGGAAGTGAAGTCAAAGTGAGAGCAAGGAAGACCACCTCAGGTTCACCTTCATTCTCCACTCTTTAGCATCGTTATTGCTTACGTTTAAAGGGGCTAGAGAGAGAGAGAGGGTCTGTTTGTGAATGGAAATAAGAGGTTTCTCTCTCCCAGTCAGCTTTTGGTTGTATGTGTGTACGTACATACATGTCTGCATCCGGATGGTGGTCGTTGGTCGGAGTCAAGTACATTCGTGTATATTATTTTCTCCTCGTTTTCCACAACACCGCCACCACCATATACATTTTATAGTGAAGACGTCCATGTGTTGTTTGACATTTTAATCTCCACTCTGGAAAATAAGGAGAGTGTGTGTTTATATATCCTTTCCAGAGCGGGATATTACTTGAGAAAAAGAGGATCCTTCTGCTCAACCTTTTTACCCTATATTATTATTATCATATAGAAAGGAAGAAAATTTTCTTGAAAGGACTCAACGGACAAGAAATCTTTCTAGACGTATGTAAATACAACATTTTTTCCCTTCAAATTCAACATGACTTTCTTCAAATACGACTTTTGTGTGATGAAACACTTTAATTTCAATCTCTACCTGTTTACAAGCTCCTCATAAAAGGGAAAACTTATTTTGGCAGAGTAAATACTCGAAAAATAAATCCCTTCATGGAACCAAAGGAGGTAGCTATGTCAAAAATTATAAATATAAATACCCTCGAAAAAGGAGAATACAAAAGATATACATTTATTGGTGTAAATATATAATTTATCTATACAAGTTTCCCTCTTTTCTCTCTCGGTCTCTCTCCTTGTAAAGGAATTTTGTATAAAAGGAAATAAAAGACTTTGTTTACTTGTATGATCAGTTCCATTAGTTTTTTGCAAAGCGTCATGGGATGGACGAGTGAGCACGAAAAGATTATGTGAAACTCGACCAGACACACAAAGATTGCTATTGAGGAGGGCTGACTTGTTTTTTGAAAAGGAAAAGAAAATGAAAAATCTCATTCCTCTCTCTCTCTCTCTCTCTCTCTTTTTACTACTAATATGAGAAAGATGGAATTAAAGAAATTAATCAAAAGAGCCGACTCATAATGATATCATCTTGACTCATGCTGACTCAAGGCAATGAGGGATTTGCTTCATCTCATCATTTGAATAAACCGTCAAAGTCAATATGCATGACTGATGATGAAAATTCTCATGGAAATCTTGGCTTTTTCGAATCCTTCTGAATAGTACAAAAAGGAAAAGATTCTGAGGATGACGTTGATGTGGTGGCATCCGCTTTTTTCATTTTCCCTCCTTTCTCTACAAATGAGCTGCCATCCAGTCTTTATTTGGATTCACCTCATCATCCTCATCATTATCATCCCAATTTAGGGTTCATCAACAACACTCTCTTTTCTCGTTGTTACGAGGATGATGATGAAATGGGATATACTCCCCAAAAATCATGTCTCTCAGACCCATGCTCATTGTCACATTAGCCATTCGGATATTAAGGAGTGATTAGCAGTTTAGATGGAGAACATATCAGTGACGCTGTCGAGGCGAAACAACGTGCTGGTTTTAATGTGTTGCGAAAAAATAGACACTTTTTTCTCTACCTCAGGCTCTACTTTTTTTTGAAGAGGATCATTATGTTTCATGTACTTGGCTTATATAGAGGATATATATACACATATGAGTAACTCCTCAAAAACTGCCTTTTTGCATGAATGCATGATTACTACGGGACGTGAAAGCTCAACCCCTTGTGTTTTTCTGCATTATCTTTCCAAACTCTCTCCTATTGTGACGCTCAACAGAGGAGAAATGTGGAGCCACGGACCATTTAGCATTTCTTCGTGATGTTGCTCTCTCTCTCTCTCTCTCTCTCTCTCTCTCTCTCTCTCTAGGCGCTAGAGTCATTCCGAGAGTGAAGGCTTGCATGAGCTTCACTTATTACCATACTTGGTACATTGTTAATGGCCTTAAATTGGGTTAATGGCATTTGAGCATTTAGCTGATCTCTAGTAATTACATTCACCTCATACATTATCCATAAAAATTCATTCTTTCTCATTACACCTCATATATGACTTCCCCCGAGGGTGTGTATCCTTTCATTCAAGCTAAAAGCCAGAGATATAGGGATGCACTTGGAAAGAAAAGTGCTTCATGGTCATCATTGTCGGGATGGGACATTAAACGAAATCCAATGATTTTCACCATTAATTAATGAGCGGGAATCTATCCTTTGCCCATTTTAGTTTTTTTGCTAAAGGAATTTCCTTCCATGGGAGTATCCTCTACTTACAATTATGTCATAAATGGGCAAGATAGTCGAGTTTGTCCATCTAAGAGTGAAAATAAAACTGACTACTTTCATGACTCACGGAGAAACGTGGAGAAGTTAATGACACGACAATGTCAATCTAGTTTACTGTAGCAGAATCAAATTCACTCTGAGAAGACGCTTGGCTAATGCATACTGAATGAATGGGGTGTTTACCGACTCCGCCAAAGGGAGGCAATTGTTGAGATGATTACTGTTATTCTTTCCATCCTTTTCCATGAGGAAAACAAGGCGGGGCGATAATCACAAGAGTAGTTTCCACTAATCAATTATCCATTTCTCAACCTATCGCCTTTCTGCTTTCCAAATGAGAAAATAATATTACACTAAAAAAATTACTCAGCATCATCACTAAAATGTTAAATGATTTTTTTTATTTAATGAAAACCTTATCCACTAATTTTTGCACGTGCAATTTTCCCCTTTCTCCCTTCCTCCAACAAAAAATGCCGAATTGCGTCTTTTTCCCTCCAGTCACACAAACTCAGTTTAACGACCATGTCGTACTTGAACGTGTCCATGTGTCTGAGCACAGGATCCTCTAGACAAAAAACTGTATTAGTTTTCTACAGCTGAGAATCGAAGTGATCATTGTTGGAGAAACGACAATCCTAATATGAGATGAAGTAGGTAGTCGAAAACTTTGACTTGTTCAGATACCCTCACCGCATCTTCGACTCATCCTTCTATATCCTTTGTATGGATTACAGATATATAAGTATTTTCTTATCCCTACAGTTTGAGCGAGAACCGCCTCTGGATACGTAGTTTACCACGATCTTGCATCCTCAATCTCACAAATTTCTCGAAAAAGGAAAATGAGAACGTATATACATGTATATAAAAAGCCTTTTGGCTCCTGTTAAAAACATTGTCATGACTGAGCCTTTTCTTTTTCTCTCTTTCGCCTCAGTGGTGTGATATAGTCAAAAAGGAGAAAAAGCCTTGTTGGATCTTTTCCTTGAGAAAAAAACGGCCTACCTTGGTGTTAGAATTTTCCATGCAAGAGGAATCCTCCTCACTAGTTCCGATTCGGCAAGAGTCCTCCATTCGAATTACATTCATAGTGTTTCTCCCATCAACTCTCGCAACAGAGTCGCTTTTCTCCTTAAGAAAAAAGTAGACTTCTCCACAAACACACACAGTCAGCACCACTCTACACAATCCCGAAGGAAGTTGAATATCGAAGGGAAAAGTCTGAAGAGGACGGAGAAAGGGAAACTCTAGCTATAACAGAACCATCCCAACTGCAAAGATTTCAGTTCTCTTCCGCGTGTCAAGCTGAGCACAACTACGTTCCTGAGAAGAAAAAAATATTTTTCCTCTAGCTCAAGCTCACTCTGAGAAATTTTTTCTACTTGTAGCAACATATAACCAGGAAGTGAAGAAGAGAGTGAAATATTTTTTTCTTCTTCTCAAAAGTTGTTTTTTTCCTTTTCAAGAAGTTGAGTAAAATATATCGGGTTTGGGGACTAACCATTTAATCAATTGCGTTCCCTTTTGCCAGCAAATTCATTAAAGTTAACCACCTTTTATTGCAAAAGTCACAAGTTTTGGGAGAAAATCACGTGATTACTATTCATCCCTGATTAGGAAAATTCCCTTGTGGAAAGATATAAAAAGAACTTTTTTTTCTAGTGAAGTGAAAAGGACAAAGTGAGACGAGAAGAAGAAAAAAACTCATGTTTTTTCCCCATTCTCTCACTCTCTCTTTTTGTGTGAGTTCTCATCATAAATAATATTTTGGCAATTTGGTCAAGAGGTTGCTACTTCTTCATGAAATATTGTCTTTCTCCACGACTATTATTCTATGCATATTGAACGAAACGAGGACTTGTTAGAAAGTTGAAGGGAAAAAACTGCAATGAGAAAAGAGACTAGAGTTTTCCCTGAGAAGGATTAAAAAGTGAAGTGAAAAGTTTTGACTTTTGTTCCCTCTCCTCGCAAGACTATCTCATTGTGTGTGAAAGAGCCACAAAATACATTGGTTAATTAGTGATCCTCACTAGAAACTCCTCTACTTTCACTCACTTTCCATCCTCTCTCTGGTCAAGTTTTGTACGGTGTATTTCACATTCAAACCCCCACTTTGAACTTGCTTATGCTCCCCTGTGTTGAGGTAAACAGGAGGAAAAACAACAACAAGAGTGAGCAGCGTGTTGTGAGCGTTGGAACGAAGGCAAAACAAAAGATTTTCCACAAAAAAGGTAACCCAATACGAGAGTTTTAGGAATAAATTTTTGAATCCCTGTCATCCATTCTAATAACTACTTTAAATATACAGTTACATGTATTCATATAAAAGGCTAAATCTCCAAAAAAGGATTTAAATTTTGAACAAGAACATTCTTTCCTTAAAAACCAAACTCAAATTTACCAAGATTTTCCTCAAAGCTAGGAAAGTGAAACTACAAAAGGAAAAACTTCACGTGGAATAAATGATTTTATTCATAACCCTTCTAAAAAGTTCCTCAAGTGGAAGACAAGAGACAAAAATCTGAAATAGATTAAAACTAACTCTGTTCACACTCACAGTCAGTAAAAGGAAGATAATAAGGTGGAAATTTGCCAAAAACAAAATATCACTATAATCCATTTTCTCTAGTTTTATTTCCTGGGTGAAACTGAGACTAGAGTAACACTAACATAGATAAAGTTGCCCTCCCTGATTTGTGCAAATTATCACATTTCCCCTACCAAAACTGGACAACACTCATTTCACGCAAAGTACCATTATATCCCTAAATTACAATTAACTGCATTTGTTTAAGTGTTCACATACCAATAAAAATCCTTTTTAGACAGGAAACTGCAACAGGATAGTATTTAAAAAGTGATTAAAAGTGATTACATTTTTCCCTCTTGTGACGTGATACATCCACGAACAAAAATCCAGACAATCTTCTTACTTTTCTTCCTTTGGGAGACGTTGACGGACTTTCATGGTTAGTAATACAGATTTATTTTGTTCTTTAAGCTTTTCCATTAACACATAAGCTTGCTGTGGGTTGCATGAAAGATTTGAGAATTAACATTCTCTCCACGACCTCAGTTATCTTGAGCTCTATTGAAAATATAACTGCTTTGTTGCATAAAAGCCAGTGGAAAAGCTTTATCAAGAAGAGGAAAGAACCGTTACAAGTATTCCTCCCGGCGGTAAACTTTCATAAGCTGGATACTTAGCCATAGTGGGTTATTTTTATAATCTAGGATTATTATTATTTTTTTCTCTTTCATACAAATGCTCCTTGTTTTCCTCACTTGCAAATATTTCTCAATGATGATCAACTAAACCAGATACAGAGTTTAAAAAGTCGTGTGATTAAGTGGCTAGCAAATTTCAAGCATGCTGACTTATCAAGATTTCCCCTCAAGAGGAAAAAAGGGTAGGAAATTGCGTAAAAAAAGCTTGTAGCAGTGAAAGTCTCGGAAATAGGGAGAAAGCACAATCAACCCGTCTCCTTCGGGAATAGCGTGTGTATTGTTTTATTTTCTAATAAAATCCCCATTGAGAGCAATTTTCGCACATGCCATGCCTAATAATTATAGCACACAAACAATGTAGGACGCAAATACAAGTTTAAAAAACTCTGAGATTTTTCTTTTCTTTTCTAGACATGTTTGCTCAGAATGTAAAACGAAAAAAAATATCCTGTATAGTCGTGTTTCTTAAAGAAGGAAAACAAGCGACGTTTTCATACTTTCCCTCTCTCTATTCGTCTCCCATTTCCTCTCTAGAATGTTACCCAAGAGCTAAGGACACAAAAGGGGGGAAGAGCATGTACACACCGTCATTGTTTCTAGTTTCACTTTGACATCGAAGGGAAGCTCTTTTGTGTACTGTAACAATCCCCACAAAATAATTTTCCGTCGGGTGCATAAGCCCCTATTGAAACGGACCTTAGCTCTTGCTCCTTTTCATTTTCAGAGAGGAAAAGGTTGGAGGGAGATTTGAAATGAACAAGAAAAGGGAAGAAAGGGTCCAATGTAAAGCAATTGGTTCCGAAATAGCATTAGCTAAAAAAACAACAACCAGCCGTGCTTTTCTACACACGTTAATAGTTTACTTTCACTCCTTTCCCTTTCATCCTCTTCCCCCATCCGTGTAAATGCGAGGGAATGTATATATTTGCGCTTCAATCTCTACAGCTGTAAGAAGGCTAATTATTCCATGTGTTGTTCTTGAAAAAGCTCCTTGCTCTCTTATTTCCTCATTCACTTCCTGTAATGACATTTTCTCCTGTGAAAAGTGGCAGGTAACTGCCACCAACAGGCTTTCCCTATTTTAAGAATAAAACCACTTTGCCAAGGTGGAGTAAACGAATACCATGCGAAACATAATGACTACCAGCAGGAGAAAATACCGGCAAACAACAATATTGTCGAGAGGATTTTTCTCTCTTCTTTTCTCTCCTCCTTCTCCAAAACAAGGAATGAAAAAGCCTATTTACTCTCTAACAAAAGGTACCTCACTCAACAAGGAATTTCTCGTTATTTCCCTTTTGTCTAGTTGCCCAATGAGAAATTACTGATTGTCCGGATGGTCTCCTTCCTTTGGCAGAGGGGAAAGTTTCTTTACTTTTCACTATGTTGACGACCATTCATCTGCGACTTTTTGGATTCGTCTGTTTGACTTGGTTTATCCTATTGAAGAGTTGCTGGAGCTTTATCACAATTGAGTAGATTAGAGGCGACACGAAGAAAAGAAAAACAAACTTGGGAAAAGTCTTTTCGCTTTTTTCTCTGTAAAGGGTTGATGCTTTTTTTCAGTCTTTTTTTTAACAAATGAAGGGATAACACTATTGAACATTGGGAGACTGCTTGGCTGCGTTTTTGTCCAGGTGTGTATAACCGTCAACTTGTCCCTCTTCACCCATGAGGGGTTAGAGGAGTGATGGGATGTGTAATATATAGTCGCCCTTTTCTTCTTTTAACTTAATTTCCAAAGAAGGGATTGAAAATGAGCAATGAGTTGACTGTCTCGTATTTATTAATTTTCTTTCACTTTCCCCCTCCTCCCCTCTTGTCAACATGAGATTGGAAAGGTGAAACTTTTCTCTCTTTAACTAGCTGGCTATCCTGAGCACAATGCATTGTCGTTACAGACAAGAAAAGAGTTGCTGAAAATGCATGGAGTTTAGAAAAAGTGAAAGAGTGTAGGTTGGAAAGGACAAAAAAGCTTTTCGCTTCTTTACTCCCCTTTATTTTTTGTCTTCTTTTATCACTTTGTGTGATGAATTCAATTTGTTTCGTGGGAAATTCACATGACTTGTTGTGTTTGTTACGGGGAGTGGTACAGCTCATGCATGAGGGTGGAACCTTTTTGTCTACACTTTTGTTTCACTCAAATTGGCAAATTCTATTTTGGCAAAAAATATTTATCTTCTTTATTCCACTTGATAAGATAGCAATTGAAAAGAAAATTGAACTAGGTTTAGGAAAGAACTGAAACTTTCTCCAATCCCTTCAGCCATGACGACTTGGTGTAAAATTTTAAACTTGCCATTGTCACCTCATCCCATAGTACGTGAGAAGAAAGGTGACCTCATCTTAAAAAAGCAAGACATTTCTTTGTAACTTTAAGCCTTCAAGACTGCACTCGTCGTCCAACAGACGTTTTTTTCTTCTTTTTCTTTCTTCCTTTGTTTCTATGTCTTTTTGTTGTCTGCTTACATCCACCAAAAAAGAACAGCTCTATAGAACATCTAATTGAATAGAGTGAAAGTGAAAGAGCCCAGTCAAAGGGAAAACTGCAACGAGCTCGTTCAACCAAAAAAAAGAGAGTTAGGAGAGTACACGGTGAAGATTTTTATTTTCAAGAATTAGCTGTATCCTCTTTTCCCTTTCAACTCCTTTCTCGAGAAAGACAAAACAGAGAAAAAGAAAAAAATCCTTTCACTTCCTTCCCCCTTTCCGTTTTCTCCTCTAAGGTAATCTCAGAGTTTTGTTATTTCAGTGTACTCTTCACACAATCAAGTGAGAGCAAAGTAGCATCAAATTATGCAATTTGTTATTTGTAAGCAAAACAAAATCCCAAGAAAACACTCATTTTCCCCCCTTTCCAAGATTAGATTGGCAGTTGAACTTTTTTCCCCTTTCTCTTTTTTTGACCATTCCTCTCCAACCATTTTCTTTTCTCTCAGTGCGGTAATTTGAATTGCACCGCAAGAAAATGACAATATAATATCCTCCTTCGAATAACCCAAACTACAACAACCGCCATAGCTACATCCATTTCTACTAAAAATTTCATAGAAATAAGAGCCCAACGACTAACAAAGAGCTCCGAAAAGCTGCAATTCCCGACCTACATGGTACCCTTGCATCTTGCATTACTTGATATCCTTTGCACAAGACGAAAAACTGGAGAATTGGATGGAATAGAATACAAATCGTAGTAGCCCCTTGAGAGATTTGCGGTCTCCCTTGTAAAAGACCTTAAGGTTGTTTATTCAACAGCCACAACGACATGTACACATCCAGCCTACACCAAAATACTGGCACAACATTACTGACAAAAAAACATTAGGCAGACGGCTCCCTATATGAAAGGAAAATACATACATATATATTTGTGTAAAAAAAAGTCATGGAAAATGAAGATATACAAAGGTTTTGTACTTTTTATAAACTTGTGTGTATTTTCTTCTCTCTAACTATTCAGCCCGCACATGAAGTAAAGACTGAGTATTCTCAGTTTCCGGCCTTGTGTAATATTTCCTTTTAGTGGATACAAATATACATTCGCAATCTTACCAGAATTCTCAGTTTTTTCCTTTTTTCCTCGTTTCTAGTCCTCGAAAGAAAAAAGAGTTGTGAAAGAAGAAGAAAAAAATTCAGCAATGCATGGATGCATTTACTTTGGGGGATACATAGATGAAACATGGTGTATGTGCTTTTTACTCTTTTCTCCCTTCTAAAGATATTCTTGTTGAAACTGCAAGTAATTCCTTTTCCCACTATCAACGTCAAACTATATTGGAATCTTGTTTAGAGGGATATATCTCATCCATTGATTTTTTTTTCATTTCAGTTGCCGAAAAATTTTGCGGTAAGATTGTAAAAGTGTTATGTTTGGTTCCATAAAAAGATTGCAGACAGACAGGGATAAAGAATATCCCAAGCTTTGGCGTCCATTTTGATGGCGATAAAGATAAGATCAAAGTAAAGAAAAACGTATGGAGAGTTGACCTTCCCCAGTTTTTTTCTTGTTTAACTCTTCTGCCATAGTAGTAGGTAGTAGTTCGCTAAAAAAAATCTCCTTTTGGGAAAAAAATCCAAAAATGGGGACATTAGCAGTGCATGAATAGAATGTAAAACTACAAGGATGAAAGAAAAGTTGGCAGGTCAACTTGTAAAAAAGGAGAATATTATTGAGCGTTGACCCTTCCTATTTTTACTGCATGGGATATTTTTTTGGTGTTTGCATCACTGAATCCGAAATTCCAGTCTTTATACGAAATATCCCCAAATATCTGGGCTGCTATGCAGTTGCTTAAAGAGAGGGAGAGAGAAGGCTTGTAATATTTTAAAAGTAGAGACCGATAATGATGTTGACGTTGAGCGAGGAAAACACACATTCATGTTAGAGCAATCGCCGTGAGTGGAATATCAAATAGGGTGACATTATGGGATGCAGCAAGAGAATGGCATTGAGTGAATAACCATTGAACAAAATGACATTGCACATGGTTTCTTTCTCTGGAGGTCTAATCGAAAGCAGAATATTATTCCGAAACACTGATTTCAAATTTGTACGCCGCCTGGCAAGCATCAATTTTGTGGGGAATGTAATGCAACCATGAGAGTAACCTTTCTAATTCTCCCACACAAGAGCACACAAATAACTATGACTCTTCTGGTATGAATTTCTAGTTGGATATTTCCATGGGAAAAGTGGAACAAACATGGATGTAAAAGTCTAAACAGGAATTCTCCATGCCATTACACTAAAAGATTATGATTTCGATTGACTTTCCCCTCCAACCTTACAAGGTAACTCTAACAACAACAAAAAATCCTTCACTTCCAACTGGCTCCATTTGGAATAATATTTCCACAAAAGTGCGTCTTTCCCTTTACCAGAGTCATGCACAAGGCTAAAGGCTATTTTCATTCTAATGCAAATTCATTCTCTCTCATAAAATTCATTGATGCTTGTACACGCATTTCTATCGAGTATCATAGGTCAGGACTGGGAAGGGTATCGGTCATCAAAGTTATGATTTTATTTATTCATATATTCCCCCATTCCCAACTCCCCTATTACGGTAAAAGATTGAAAAAATTTTTTTTCTTTAGCAAAACACTCACACACACATGCAAGGAGAGATTCTCCCACTCGTCAATCTCTTCATGGTTGACTAACCTCTTGGGTGCGAAGTGCATTTATGTTGTTATCCTCTAGTAGCTTTTTCAGATATACCTACTCACGGTTGAGAAAACATGGTGTATATTTTTGAGGAAAAAAAATGTGGAAAGAGGGTTACACAGGAATTAAATTTCTCTCTTCCCAACACAAAAGAACCTTGAATAGAGAAAGAGAGAGATACACTCACACACACACACAAAGAATAATTTTCACATGCATCTCTCCCACTTTGTGTGTGAGTATTCTTTTTTCAACTTGAAACTCTCACAAGAGAAGAGACTACATAGCTCTCTGGCTTTGAGTTGTTCTCCTTGTGAATAAAATCCAAAAGGAAGGAAAAGAGCTATTTCTGTATTAGGTCTCCTGCGGGGATGTCTGCACTGCAGGTGCAGCCCTTGTACTCGCAACGGCGGGGAAAACATGAGAAAGTTGGAGAAGGTGCTATGAAGAAATGCTTTTACCACTGCCGCAGGTCAAGTGTAATTTTAAACAATATTCACAGCAGTGCATCCCATTTTTTTCCTAGCTTCCACTCTCTGGAACAAGGTGGGAGTTGGTAATTTACAAAAAATTCACATAATCCCTTGCATCTCACTCTTGAAATGACTTTCATGCATAGAGAAAAAACTGGGTAAGGAGAAAAGGAGAAAATATAGTCCTTTAGAAAAACTATAAAAAAAGAGAAAGAAAATACATAAGAGTGAAGACTTGGGGAGAAACGTGTTCAATCTACTTCAACAATAATTCAAGCCATTTAAATGCTGATTACATGAGATTAAGTTTGGAAAGCTGGAGCACCATTAGGATTGAAAGTTCTACTTTTTTCTTTATAACATATACATATTTATATAGAGGTGAGTAAATTTTTTAAGAAAAAAATATCTTCACAACATTTCTCGTCTAGAATACAAATCTGGCTAAATGTGAATTTTTACTGAGATTTGAGAGCCATTTATTGAAATTACTGCAGTGGCGCGGTGGTAGTGAAAAACTTTAACTTTTTTGTATCTCTTTTCTTGGTCTATTGTGTTGTGCAGGTGTTTATATGGTTGTTTGAAAGAAGAGGAGGAAAACAGACTGGATTTTTTTCGACTGCAGACGCAGTTATTCAAGCCAATGTTTTTGTTTCCTTTCTCCCCGGAAGGCTAGCCAATTTTCATTTCTCTTGCCATGTGCTTATGTTTTATTTTGTGTAGAGGTAAAATATATAATATATTTGTGGGAAACTAGCCCAACTTTTCCATCCCATTGTCAACAATCACATTATCTATTATGTGCATAAATTCAAATGGCTAAAGCAATTCAAGGAGTTATACGTTTTTCCCAGAGTAACACCCTTTATTACCACACACACACACACACACAAACTCACATAACTAATTGCGCAATGGTGAATGTGATGAAAATGTGGATTAAAATGGGAAAGCCGACAAACCATCCGAAACGCTGTGTAAGCCATCTGTCACTATAAATAATGGAAAGTGATGGTACACCCTACCATGTAACAGAAGAGAGGGGAAATTAGGTCAGAATTTTAGAGTTGGAGAATATCACATGAAAATTGTGCTACACAAACTACCTACAAAAAACAAGGGAACTTCTGCGTTATCATATGTGAGTTCTTCCTATTTTCATCGGTATGATGAAGAGCCTCCATGAAAGAAGCAGGGACTCCAGGATCCTGCTATAAATGACCTGATTGTTATCACAATAGTAATTTCACTTGGTGTGGAGCTCAACTTCACTAATCATTTTATACGGGAGTTTTGTCATAGAGAAAAGTGACAAAGTGCACACTTCCTTAAAATAAATTTCTTCTTTTGGTCGTCCAACCAGAAAATATCATGTCCAAAACCTTATATGATAGAAGCTCACCACAAGCAACAATTCACTAATGTATACTCCCATCTCCGGGGCCAAGTTGACGACCTCCATTTCCTGTGAAACACCAACAAAGATAGATTGGATGAGGAAGGTGCTAGAGATAGGATTACAGGCTTAAGAGTTACAAAAGGTTAGGGAAACGGGAAGAAAAAAACTGGCTCTGATGTGATTCAAATTGGTCCAAATATAAATATTGAAGCTAGCAGGAATTGTAGGAAGTTTGGGGAGATGAATGGATAGCGGGAAATCCAACAACGAGTCAAAACCCAATATTTTATCCGGGCTGGTTAGCCTTGAATATTTTATCAGTAAAGTACCCTTCTCTCGGATCTCGAGTGTTCATCCTGGTCATGAATTAATATTGAGGAGAGTGAAGCGAACACTGAACTCTAAATCTATAAAGATATACCTTCCGCTTTACGCAAAATCCACAAACTCTTATACATATATGTATACCTAGTCACTAATAGCTTTTCTATTATTGCCTCGTCGATTTCATGGGAAACCACTCATTTTCAATTTATCCCAACGCACCTTCCAATCCTCTATGTATATCTTGGGAAATGAACTCTTGTTTATAGTCCCTCTCATGCGTTTAAAACTAGTGAGGAGTTTATCAATGTCAAATATTTAAAAGTGAACAAGCGTGAAATTTTAGGAGAAAGTATGGATTTCTAAATCACAACCTTTCACAGCCTTGTATGACTACATAAACTTGGGGAAAATAGAATATCGCCAGAGAACGTTCCCGTTTTTGTCCAACTTTTTCCTCCACTTGAGTTCCATTTTGTTCCAAAAAAAAACTGTTTAAGCTTCTCTCTCCAACCCACACAAAATCCTCTAGAGTGGGAGAGAGTGTCTCTGTATGTTTAATATATATTGTCCTCCATCTCTTCGTATAATGGTTGTTTCGGCTGTTCCCTCCAAAATGGTTATGACAGCGGAGGAATTAATGCCAAGTGAATGAGAGAAAGAGAGCGAGAGAGAGAGAGAGAGACTACGCTCTAAATGCATGACATTACCAGATCAAAGGAGAAAAGAGGGAAGTTGACCAGAGCCAAAAAATGGAAAGCTAACACTCTCCCTATATTTGTTGATGGTAGCTTTTACTCTCCCATGTTGTCTGCATTGCGCACTAAATTATAAATGTATCATACAAAATATTACACTCTCGTTGATTATCACAGGCAGCATATTGTAGGAACAGAGCGTAAATCAAAATCTCTTCACATTGAACATAATCAAATTCCCTTTTTATCAGATGGCCCTAAACTGAGAAAAAAATATAGGTAGCTGATGCAGTCTCGGAAAGTGCAACGAGGGAGAAAAAAATGACGAAAAGATTTTTTCTACGAAACAGTCAAGCCTGTGAAAATATTATTATGATGGGGGAAAATTTTATACTAATATTGCACCAGACTGGGACTTCCCATTGGACACAATTCTTTCCGCTCTTTCAACACCCATTTATTTAGTTTTTTGCTGACCCTAGCCAAATCAGGAAAAATAGAGGGGTTGTGAAGAAGAAAAAGACTCATGTGATGTATTTTCTTCTTCTCTTATTATGATTGTCTTACGACTTCCTCGCGTGGCTCTGTTGATTTGATGCTTGGAAGGTTACAGAAAAAAGGGAGAGCTAGTTGCTTGACTCTTGAAATGATAATAAAAAGTGGGAGTAAAACAGATCCCGTTACAGAAAGAAATGACTCATGGATTTATTCCCTTTGGTCAATAATTCGATTCCTCAAGTTGCCACTAAATCCCACTTTATTACAAAGTTACCCGTCACTCAACTCCAAAGTCACTTTTTACGACATTTTGAAACAAGAGAGAGTTTGTAATCAGGCTCATACTGGGGGAATGGGTTTGTGGGTGAAAAAAAAGTTTCCAGCTCAATGGTGTCATATTAATTCAGTGGTTATTTAGGTTTATATATATCCATATCATGTTATATGGTATAGCTTCTTTTTATTAATATCAAAACCAAATACCTGTCTCAAGTAACATCCTCGGAAAATCACTGTCTAGCTGAGAAACAAGTGGAAAGAGAAGAGCTTTTTGGTTATTGTGGCTTCAAGCCCATCTAACCAAATGGTTAGCATGATTGACTGAAATGGCGAAACAGGATTCCGCTTTTGAAACTGATATGCCTTCCCTCCCAGGAAATATAATTTTATCTGTAATCCATCCAATATTAGCGAGTGTATTGCTTCACCACATTTATCCTGTCGAGAGGGTATGGCGCATTGATTTATTCCACGTAGTTTCTATCAATATCCTTTGTAAGTACAGCTGATCCATTTCTGGAAAGAAAAGAAAAATTAGGGAAATTTTTAAATATATTTTTCTTCTCAACAAACTTTCCCCCTGCTTGTGATAAAGTATTCATTTTTGAGAGAAAAAATCTCAATCAAAGGTTATAACTAATAATTTCTTGTAGCCTACAATTCCCTGATTTTTTTTTGATAAAGGATAAAAAAACAGCTTAAAGTTGGAAAGTCTCTTCAAACGTATATATTTGATGTAAGCAAGAAAAAGCCATAATATTCACTCACAGAGATTCATTGGAATCCCTGAAGTGATCCTATTGAAAGACATTAGTGGAAATCCTTCCTCTCAATATTGGATGTCAACAGTGGATATTATTGTGAGGTGTATGCCTATCAGGGGAAAAGGAATAAAATGTGGTTTTCCCGATTGACAGCCCTACTAGCCACTTTTCTCTCCCGAAACACATTTTATTCCTTTTTTCCTCTATCATAATCTGTATCTGATGATAAAAGGAGAGGAATTTCCGTTGGAAATATTGCCCGAGTTCAGGCTCTCCATTCCATGAGGGAATATTACCAGAAATGCTCTCAGTTTTTATACCCTCCATCCCTCCCACTCTCCCTCCAGATATATATCTATATATATTTTTTGACGTACAAGAAACCCACAATATTACCCAAGAGCATGAGAAACGGATTACAATTTATCAGAAAAAGAAGAGTTATTTCTCTGGTGGAGATGAAGGCTGTTGATTGTCGAAAGTGGGAAGAGCAGCTGCATACTTTTGTACCGGTTGTGCACTAAAACCGGAGAAAGACAGACTAGCAGAGGAGTTCTGAAAGGAGAGAAAAAAACTTTAATATGAACACTACCAAATATATATAGAGATATTTTATACCACACACATAATATTTTACACACGTCCTTAGGTTTTTTTTATCGGGAAACGCATGTATCGTCTCATCGAACGTGTCTGCTTCCCATGTATCTTTGGAAATGATCCTTCAAGTTGTGTGCTTCAGCTCTTTTCTACCATTTGTGCCACAAGTACCGCAAGAATGAATGATGTTGGGCCCGTATATAAATTTCTTGTACATACTTTTTTTATACCCAAGTCTTTGAACCAAAAGTGGAGAAAATCAGAGAAAAGGATCTTTGGCAAAGGAAGAAATAAAAAATATACAGAGAGTGCATACTTGCAAGCAATAACAGTTTATGTGTGATTCACTTTCTCTCCTTGCCAGACAACGACACATGCTCTCCGACTTGTCATATGAAGAAGACTAAAAAAATATCCATATTTTTTACCACCGACTTAACGTTCACTCAAAATCATACAAATTTATATTTCTTCTTCAATTTTGTCAACCAGAGTATCTTTAAGATAAGCCCTTGTTACAAGGATGGGATCTAAAGATGGATAGATTTGAGCTAGAATTTCATCCAAAATAATAATAAACTCAGTTCCCAGAACATTCGCAATATTTATGAATAACATTTTTGGCCTTTCTCTCTCTCTCTCTTTTATTCTCACAGTGCGGAAGTGAGGTGTGTTCCTATTCCCAACAAAAAATATATTTCAGCACCCACACCTCTCACCCAACCACATAAAGGATGATATACCGAGGGTGATAAAGCTGAAGCCCATCACACAATCGGAGAAAGTATGATGAAAAAGAGAGTATAACGAGAACTCCCTACCACACACCAATCTCAGCCCGCCAAAGAGCTGCGGTTTCTTAGAAAAGATGGTAGGAACAACTCATAGAATGATGTGCAAGGCTTCTTTTCACTTTCCCCACTTTCCAAAAACTCCAGTATGCAAACAGAATAAAAGGAGACTTTTCCTTTCTTGGCTCTGCTCCCGCTCCCACAACTTTCCAATATACACTCCCACAACTAGAGAGGATACGGATCCTCTGTTATTTGTTACTGTGGGGGAGATAGATTCCTTTTTTTGCTACTGCACCAGTCAAACCACTACTTAGAATTCGATTCTCTCTCTCTCTCTTTCTCTGCGCAAACAAACAACAGAGTTGAGTTTTCTCCAGATTTTCTTTTTTCATACATATATGTATATATATACATTCTTCAACAAAATTCCATCCTTGAATGTGTGTAAGGATGTAAAGAAAAGTGGGATAGTTTCGAGGCGACGACGGTGATATGCTATTATCGTTGAGATGTAAGCCTCTCTAACGCACTCTTCCCCTCATTCCAAGAGTACCACTAATAATCGTAATAATAGTAATAAACAACAGCCCATTATATCACTAGAGAAAGTGGAGGAGAATGGGAGTGGAGTAGTCTATCAAATAAAATTTCACTTCATTACAATTCATCTTGAAGAATATAAGCTGGAAAGAAGATCTCACTATCTCACTACACATGTATACAAACCATATCCTTCTTTTCCTCCCGTATATTTCCAGAGATTGGCATATTTGAAATGTACAAAGACGAGGAAAATATCTCAAGGAATTGAGGGAAACTCCTTTAAAAATCAATTTGCTCGAGAATCCTCTCTGAATGAATTTAAAGAGAGAAAGTCCCTTGTATAAAAAATATACACATAAGATATACATTATCCATGTATTTATGTGAAGACTCAAATTCTAAAGCATGTTTCCAGCCATGTTTCCATCTCTAACTCTTTTGTCAACAAGGGAATCCTTCCAAGTGAGTAACATGATACAAGTCTAGATTCTAGATTTTTTTTACAAGAGAGCTTTTCCTCCCCTCGTCTTTCTGCAATTACACATAATTGTATTGTGTACTACAAGACATGATGCCCTTGGATTACATTGTTATTGCTAAATCCGTGTATGACAGTGGTAAAAGAGGAATTAAACCAAAACTGATTCTCATCTCAAAGGACAAGATGCAAGGAACATGAGGACTAGGATGATTATCCTTGCTGTTTCTTCAACAAGAACAAAAACTGTCTACATTTTTGTATACATTTTTTCCTCACCGCAAAGAAAATAAAGAAAAAAAGTTACAGAGCCACCAAAGGAGCATCAAAGTCTGCATGTCGTTCTACTTCTTTCATCCCATTTTTTCTCTCTTTCTCCTTCTCTTTCTCCAAAGCCAAAAAAACTCTACAAGATTCTAGTGCATCTCTACAGTTTCTCTGTGTGACATCGGTAAAAGCATTTGCAATGTTTCTTTATCGCTGCGTCTTCTTCAGGGAGAACCTTTTTTGCATCTACGGTAATGGCTTTTCTAATATCGATACAGTGTTCCACCCTGTGCTCCTCTGAGATGATGATGATGATCGACTTGCAGAGTCAACGACTTTTTTTATTCTCTTTCTCTCTGTACGTCTTCCTCTGGTTTTCTTATGAATCGCTCATGTCCTTACTCCACTTGCATTATCATTCCTCCCAAGATATTGTCACGTCACATCCCATCTACTTCATTCTCATCATTCTGTGTCAACCATTCCACCTTTAACGATGCTTTATTACTGGCTCTCTTACTTTCTCTGTGAGGGAAAGAGTGTTTCTCTCAACTACCACATTTCTACCACACGGACGTGTCTAATATGCCATGCATAATGTATCTACGAGTGTGTAGGGTAGTAGGGATCTTGTTGAAAAATGTAGGAGAATTGGGAAAATGACTGAATAAAAGAATAAATGATGGAATGAAGACAACCTTTTTATGATGGAGAAAGTGAGTGTGTGTGAGAGTGATGGTATGTATATGTTGAGAATGTATGCAAAAAATGTGGG
>JAHZNA010005451.1:0-37194 GCA_027743935.1 Sinodicranocentrus sp. ZH6 | reverse complement strand
TGTATATAAAATTAAATAAGAAATGAATGAAACAGCACTTTTCCTTGTGATCAAATTTACTATTTATGCTTAATAATTTTTTCTGAAATTTTTTAAAGGTCACCAATCCTCAGTATTGTCGTAACGTGGGGGTTGCAAAGGAAAAGAAATTTGCCATCATTGTCCCATCATCATCACCAAAACCCATCAAAACGAAGCTGTGACTTTACGACTGGGATCATACAACATTCAAAAAATGATCCCCATCACAAAATCATCATCATTTCCTCTCTACAGTAATAAAAATCTCCGCGAACGACTCGTGTAACGCACCCTTGTCCACTAAAAATATTTTTATTGATCGTTCATGACAATAATGATGTTGCCTCTGTTAGCAATGAGGGATGATGCCGGTGGTGGTGGTGAAGTTGGCAGAAATGCCATTACAGTTGTTGCGCTAACGAGTGGCAAGGGAAGACCAATTGCTAGCGTATTCCCTCGCAATTACTAATGTTACTGGACTCATCACGAGCAAAATTCATAAACGAACACAATAATAACTTTATTAACGACATCATCCTCACTTGTTCGCAGCGTAAAGCTCCTTATAAATTTTTTTGAGTGAAGCACGGGAAGGGATGCAAAATCCCTTGAACAATCAGCCGAATGACTGAACGCAAAGAGAAGACAATGCTAAAATGGCTAAAACAGAAGCCAACTCATGGTCATGGGGTACTACCTATCGAGAAGATCACTGATGACCCATTGGCCACCATTCAAGTTCATCCCCATGCGAAAAAATCCAAGAATAAAGCCAATGAGATTTATGCTGTCAGCAGGTGAGAAAATCGACCACGAATTTTCCCAAAATGTACATAAGATAAGAGTATTCTGAATACTACAGGGGACAGGGAATGTAAGCAGTGATGAGGATGTTCAAGTTTACATGTTTTTGTACACATGGCCAGTGCACTTTACTTACGTAACTGCTACTAAATAAAAATTTGTTGTGCACTATTATTATACCATCATCCTCAGTCATGACCCTACATTACACACAATTCTTTGGAATGTTCATTTTCCTTTTTGGATGATATATGGATATCCCGTTTGAGAAAAAAGTCAATAGTGACGACTGAAAGGAATTATGGAAATGGAATATAATATAATTCTGTTATTATTGTTGTAGTTGGTTAGTCATTGGTCAGCAAGGTATCAAAATATAAAAACACGTTGTCGTTCGTGCCACAATGCCTTTTAGTGCTTTACTTTCCTCAAGTATTTTTTATTCTTGAATTCATGCGTTTGATATAAAATCGTGATGATATTTTTTGCATGCGTTAAAACTATGTATCTTAATCGTTTTTTTACCTTTCATAAAATTTTGTCGGCTCCTTATCACGTTATTTATTGCTGATATATATACGCCGACGTTTAATTCGTATTCACATGCCATTGAACTGTCTTAGTGTGTTTTTGCTTTATTGGTTTATCTTGGAAAAATGTAACTGCTTTGACATTACGCTTTTGTTATTCACTTGGAAAAAATGGCTGGTTGCCCAAATAACTTCATTTTGAGTGAATTCCTATTCGCACCTTCATGCTTATAAGTGACATTTTAGTACCTGGTTTGGCCAAATGACTATGAGAATTTGGCTTCCTGTCATAATGATGGTATGAATTATTTTTGCTCAGGGTTAATCCATTATTTGAAGAGGAGGACGGGAAGGAGGTCTTCTCTCCAGGTGGGAATTCCGGCAGCTCAGGATATGACAGTGGAAGTGCTCCAAGTGATGATGATTTCCCTATCATTAATAGCACGGATTTGAAGGACTTGCAAGCGAATATTTTGGGTCGACTATCTGCATCATCGTCTACATCAAGCCATCCTTCAGTGAAGCATCCACATCTTTTTATCAATACGGAGAATGATGTGATTCACCATGAAACAGCCATTGTAGGCCCAAACGGTCGTCCAATCCTTCAGATTCTTGAGCAAAATCCAAATTACGTGAAAAGCATTGCCCTATCCGTTGCCAATGGGAGGAAAAGACCTTTGAGCCCTATCTCTGAGTCATCCCAACAGAATAATGCACAGCCACAAACAAATACGAAAATTATCCAGTCCTCTTCCACTTTGTCTAAATACAGTCCAAACACTGTTGCAGGTCTTTACAAAGATGCCAAATCTAATCTAAGTAACATTAATGCTAGCAATGGTGTGGACTCTGTCGGAGCTGCCAAATTAATTAAGAAGGATACCCAGTACGTAAAATCCATTAGAATTGGAGTCCCAAACGGCGGAACTGGAACGAAAAGGGCTCTTTTGGAAGCCAACAGGCGTCTTTCCTCCTCCTCTACTTCATCCTCCAATTGTCCATCCAGAAGACCGTCAGTTACATTTGCAGATGATGTTGGTGGTGGAAGTCGACCCGGTTCCCGGAAACCTTCCATGGAGCAGGACTCAATTGTAACAGAGTCCCTCCTAATGATGACCAGTGTTGGGGGGAATGACCATGCAAGACGATTTTCCAATGCAAGTAACACTAGTAGTACGACTAATTCTAGGAAAACATCTGTTTCATCAGCCCAGTCAAAAAGTCAAGATGAAAACAGTACAGAGACTGAGACCGTCTCCGAGCCGGACGCAGTTGATCTTGAGGCATTTGCAAACTCCTTGAGAAAATCACGACCAATTAAGCAACTCTCTTCAAATGGTAGCGCGAGTAGGTCACCGGGAAGTAGTGATGAGTTGGATGAGACATCAAGTTCAAGTTCAAATCCCAGTGAAGGTTATGACTCAACATCTCCGCCAAATCAAAGGGAGACAATTTCAGATAAACAAACTGATAGCAGCAGCTCCTCTTCTCACCTCACTTCCAATTCAACAGCGACGAATCCCCGGATTCTCAATAAAAGCCACAAATCTCCATTTGGTGGAATTGCAGATCATTACGCAGCTGCCAAAGAGATTGCCAAAGAGATCGAATCATACTCGAATGGGTCAGCTAAAGCGAGCTCAAAGAAAAGTAAGTATTTGATGAAACTTTGCCCTTCGCCATAAATCTGTCCAAATGCTCAAGCCTAATCATTGTGTATATTTTATCTTGGGTGGCTTGTGTATAAAATGATTTGGCTGTTTTTACACCTGAGATTTCTGAGAAGTTAATAAGGTTCACGCTCCGCTGTTTCTTCTCCACAGGGGTCCATTATGCCAAATTGTAAATAAGTTGTAAACAATATATAATTTCATGACAGTTTAGCAACACAAGGAGCGCCTGCAGTGGTTCAGGTCACACGCTCGTATATCACCGCGTTCGAGAGTTAAGATTCCAAAGATTTTTTTTAACTTTCCACTTGCATAATTCACCACTTATAAAAAATAAATCCTTCTGCTGAGTAAAGCACTTGACAGTGTCGCCATGCAGTTCGCGTGTATGTCAAAATCTGATTAGCTCATTATCTTGTTAATTTTGTCAGGGTCTGTATGACTCGGTTCTAGGAAAAACAACTCTTCTATTCTAATCTAATCGTCTCGTTAGTATGAAAGTTTTTTCCTATGAGAATTCGTATAGGTGATGATGTCTGTGAAAAATCAAGTGTACGGGGTGCTATTCATTTGTGTACTATATTACTATTTATTAATCGATACCATATTGTGCAGTATTACATTCATATCCATTCCGTGCACAAACAAAATCAGTCGTTAGGTAAATATACTTAAAAACCTTACCGAGAACTATACTCCCAACCAGCTAAAAAGAGTTTAAAGGTCACATCATTTGTTTTTCAGGAATGTTTTTGCTGACATGCATGTAATCATCATGTAATATTTGGAAGAGTAATCAAATATTGGTAAGGACGAATGGAATTTTTCCTGATTCTAAAGTGGTCTCTATACAAAGCCCATTTTATCCATAAAGCCTTGCCCTTTTAATAAACAACCTGGCCTGGCCTATCTCCATCTTTCATGTCGCAGGGAGGGCGACCATTCGTTATATTAAATGAAGAAAAAAATGATACGCTGCAAAAGTTTAAATACGTTGTTTTCTTGCATAACAAAAAACCATTGGACACGAATGCACTCAACTTAGAGCTAACTTGCTCTTGTAAAATCAGTCTCACATGGCCATATTCAGTTGACAAAATATGGAAATGAGTGTTTTTACTACTTACACAGCTAACCACTAACGAAACTAACGACGTGACGCACTAAAAAAAATCCCGAGTACCTATACCTCTCCCATATTATGAGTATTGTATGCAGCCGACTAACTATGAAACTAAACAGGTAGTCCTTTACGAAGTCCGTTCGAAGCAGTTTTGTCGTTTTCCACAGCGTCTTTCTGTGAGTCTCGTAAAGACTTACAGTTACAGTTGTGTACATTGTTATTAGCATGTTGCGTGTATTTAGTTTAAATGTATGCAATATAACTGTCAACTAATGCTCAAGTCGTATGCTCCTCAAGTGCATTTGCATTTTCTAATGATGAAATAATGATAAACGTTTTTTTGCCGCGAGGGTAATACGACTCCAGATGTAAATTTCTTCTACCTACACGCATCGCATATTCGCACAATGAGCAAAATTTATTCAGACAAACAAACTCATTTTCGCTTTACGGACATGACATGGCATGGACCGCCATGGAAAAATCTTGCAAGATAAAATGCTGACTTACGTGTAGTAGACAAGTAAGGCTCCACTAGAAGAGCTTCAACCTATAATTACAGTAGGATAGATTAATATACAGATAGAGATAAGCGGAATTCTTGGTTTGATTGATTATCTGCTTTATTAAACTTGGTGGAAGGTACGAACGGAACTTTTTAGTGTGTGGAAATTTTGCTAGAAGTTTCTCGAAGAAGGAGCGTCACGTAGAGTTTATAATGGATATGATTTGAATTCGCATATTTGATTGCAATTTGATGATTACTGGGAGATTAGATTAATCATAGAGTGCACAGTGCACTGGAGGAATCATGGCGGATATTAATGAATGAATGGTAATCAAACTCTTTGTAGTTTTAACACGAACAGAGAATATGCACACGTTTTTTCTGGACAAGAAAAAGCGACTGATTAAAAAGGAGAAAAAATGTTATAAGCAATTATCAACAGTTACAAATTATAGGGTTTCAACAAAATGATAAATATTTGATGTATTTATTTTGAATAGAGCAGCGCGCGTGAACAGCATTATTGGTTATGAATAATCATGAGGACGTAAATGTATATAATTTTTTACGAACATCTCATTCAACGTTGATTTTTGACCGTCCTTTGATAGTATTTTTAACATATATTCGCAATTTTTAACATGTGTATGGGTTACCAATTACTTGTAGAAATTTCAATAACATATTGCGCTAAAAAATGTATAAAAGTTTTGTCATTGTTCACGACTTCGTACATACGTGTACAAGGATTATGCTTTGTGGATACACGAGACAACTACTGGTGACTGAGCATTTAGTTTGATTGGATTCTAATAAGCGTGTAAAATCAGTGTCAGAAGAAGGTCTTACATGCTTCCCTCTTAATTAGATTACATTGGTAGTTCCGATGTGAATAAAAAAATGTTAGCTTTATAAATCAGTCATTCTTAGGCTGTAATATGTTTCTTTTTAATTCTCAAGCTTTGTGTTTAACATAGAATGAATGCGACTTCCTTCATTAGATGATTTACACGATAAAGTTGACTTTTTATTTTATCAAGCTTAAAGCTAAGTTTTTCACCCTTTCATCAATGACCAACGACAAAATATGATTTATGTACACTTAATTTCCATCCTTTTATTCCAGGCTTGGTGAGAGATCTTCTTCATCGGGGAAATCGTAGCGCGACCAATTCCGTTGCCTCAAATGACAATATCAATGCAATCAAACCTGGAGGAAGTAACCCGAGCAGTAGCAATGCCATTTACGGGATAACCACCAGTAAAAATGGTTTCCGGGGTAGTAGAGCAGTTAGCCGAGACGGAACTGTAACGAAAGAGTCACGTCATTCTTCCAACCATCAATTACATGAACAACAGGTTGTATTAGCGGCTAGAACATCTTCCCCAATTTATTACGAATCCTATGGAACGAACACTGCAAACAGGAGTAATTATCGTGCAGTGGCTGCGGCTGGCACCTCACCACCAGGCGCAATTACAACGCTACGCGGTGGTGGCAGCGATGATTGGGAGTTGGTGCGAGTTCAACAAGTATATGTCAAGGCCGGATCCTCATCCCAAGATCAGCAGCAACAGTCACACCAACACCAGCTGCTACAAAAGCTACAAAAGCAAAAGAAGAATAGTAAAGAAGGAGAATCGTCAACTGGTAGTGATTCAAGAACTGCTGCACATCAAGGGCAAGATCACTCTTCCACGATTACCAGTAGTACTACGACTTCTACTAATTCTCGTCGTCATCCCTCATCGTCACTATCAGCGACGCCGAAGACAGCATTGGCTACAGGAGGAAAAGCTGCCAAAAAGGTAGATTACACTTAATGTCCCTTCTTCTTATACCAAGTGGTCTTATTCATGCAATGATAATTGTTTTGTAGCATTACACATACGATTATCTAACTTGTCGCATCCGTATGCCTAAACACACCAGAGCCCAGAACCAAAAGCATGTTTTGATGACCCTTCTTTGACTATTGATCATTGTATGGGAATGTGAATAATAATGTGTGTGTGTGTAATATGCGAATACCTATGCGTCATATAATAATCATCTTATAACAATACCACCATGTTTGCATTGATAGGCAACATTAAAGCCACCAAGTTACCTTTACCTTCTCATCATCTTCCTGTATATGAATGTGCACGCTTACTATTAGGATATTTAGCTGGTAGGTATATCGCTTTTCCTTGGATGGCCAGTTGCAATTTCGTGAACAATATTCCGCGACAAGTTCACTGTCACTATCATTCGCCAAGTAGAAAGAGGGGAGGCTCCCATCCTGTATGTGGTGCTTCGACGAGTTTTGTGGAATGTACATCATCAATATCAGCTAGCCAACATTTGCCGACTTGTGTGTTGTGTTTGGTTAAAAGCGCAAACAAGGTGCCCTTCTCGATATCAAATTTTTTGTCAAATGGTCGTTTCCTCCACCTGACCTGATTTCCTAGAGGTTAAGTGCACTTGACTGCATCACCCTATAACGTTTGTGATTTTCGTGAGTGGTAATATAGCAGCCTTGTCTAATTAAAAGAATGCTGTTGGGATGTTATGTAAAAACCTGAATTGTGCAACTAACTGTAAAGTAAGGGGATTGAAATAAAAGTGAACTTTGTACACAGAGTTGAAATTACAAGTTTGATGCAAATTGCAAGGTGACATTTTGTTTTTCAACGTCAAACGGGTCATTACTGGAAGGAATGTTATGGTTTTCATCTTTTGTTATGCAAAGCGGTATCTCACCATAATCCCCATATGAATGTCAGAGTGGAATGAATTTATGAGCAAAAGTGTTGAAAACATCTTGCAAAATCCGGTTCTGGTTCTGCTTTTCGGAATACTAATATTTGACTAATGATAAAACTAGAAATTCACCTAAAGTTGCGATGAACTCTGGGAATTTTGTTTGTATGCACAAAAGTTGAGGGAATTTCCTGATTTTATGTGTTAACACGAAGTTTTATGTTTTATCTTTTGTTCGCTGACACGTGATGTAAAAGAACCAAACAGTTCCGGTGGCCATGAACTTTTTACACTGTAAAAAGATTTTGATCAGTTCCATTCCAATGACAGCGGTGGCTAAGAACTTATCAGTTTGTATTTTAAAGTTCTCTGAAAAACACTTTAGTAAAAGCAGTTGTACTCGTACAGAGTTTATCCTCTAGGAATGACCGTAGATCATTTGACAGTAGATTACTACTATAAGAAGGGTTACCATGAGTCGGATAGATTTTACCGGCGGCTGAGTGATAATTCATCAGGCGTTTCATCGGGATACGATGAGTCAGCTTCCTCAGATACCTCAGAAGGTCCTGACATTAATGTGTCAGGACCACCAACACCACAACCGGTAAATCATACAAATCTTTTTGCATTCAACTTAAAAAATTAGCTCGGAGTGGCATTTTTTGTGCGGCACGAGTTGTGCCAGAACTTCTAATGAATGAAAAAACCAAGAATTTGTTCGAGTCCGAAGTGTGGACAATTCTTAGCGGAACGGAATGGTAGTAGTAGTGTCGTGTTGAGACTGATGTAGCTCTTTAAAATGTTTTTTAACGCGCAAAGAAAAATCTTAGCATCCGAACATTTTTCTTTAAAATATGTACACTAATACTGATTCAGTTTGCAAAGCAAAAATGAACCTACGGATGCACACAAAGTATTTAAATATGAAAACGGACCACGGAATCCGTGTTCGGCTCTGGTTGGTGTCTTCTTTGAAATTTCGAAAAATGGGACGAAATACATTATTTTAATTTTTCATAGATTTCCAAGACTGGCGATGGCCTGGCAGCAGGAGCTCGATCAGTTTTGCAACATAGTAAAGATGATACTAATACTGGACACCCCAGTGAACTGGTATGATTTAGTGAAGAATCGGGAAATATTTCGTTATTTTCTTAAATACAATTCATAAAATTCTAGTAGCGTTATGTTACCAATAATTCATACATGTTCTATGATGCTTTCATTTGGGCAGTTCTATTTATTTTCATTATTTGCCTATTTTCATTTCACATATTTCAAACTTGTTTATGACTGTGTCTAAGTGTTTATGGCCTTACCTCATTTTAATGCAGACGTACGCGGAGGTTAGACTGGAAATAGAACGAACGCAAGTAGGACTAGATGACAAACTTACGCAAGCCGTGATAGAAGTGGAAGATGACCACAGTACTGAAGATTTACCAAGTAAAGTGATGATTGTTACTGGTGATAGTCAAAACATAGTTGTTGACCTTAATGGAGTACCCATGGATCTTAAGAATGCAATAGTATCCGGCACAGCACTGATTACACTACCGGATGGCCTGGATAAATTACTCCAGCCGGGTTATACCATGATTACAATACCAGCTAGTAGACCTTCGTCGTCACAATCTCCTATTCATACTCAATTGATTGTGGACAACATCGCCCCAGGAAAGTCTTCTGGTGGTGTTCGAAATAACCTGAGTAAAAAGGATGGAGTCATGAATATTACCATTGGGGGTGACGATGACAAACCACTTGTGATCGGTGCATCTAGTAACAGTGGTGACGATGAGTGTAAGTTATTCGGTACCAAAAACAAAGCTCATATATGGGATGTGCTCCAGAGCAGTAAAAGCAAACAACATGAAACCGGAGGTGGTAAAGGAAAAAAGAAGATTACCACGGTATTCCCTTTCCATCCTAATCAGGATGCTTACGTAAGTAATCGTGATCACAGATCATGCTCTATATTGCTCTTTAACATTATTCACGGAACTAGCTTAACCTTTAGACCCATCTCAATATTAAGCATGTTCCCTCTCGGCTACAATATTAAATAGGATTACGTCTTAGGATAAGTTTTACGTATTATTGTTACTAATCCTGAATCATATATAATTGAATCCTGAAACGACCTAATATTTGTCCTTGACACAAGAAACATCTATTAGGTAATTGGAATGCATATTAACCGCATCCGAGTATGAAAATAGTCTATAAATCAATCAACTAAAATTGTTGTAAAAACTTAAGTTTTTAGCCGTTCTAAAAATGTGACTGAAACATATCCTTAATTATGCTGAATACGGAAGATGAATCTTTTAACAAGAAGTAATTAATTCGGGCAACAGTAATTACTTGATAATGAGTAGTGGTTTGCAATTCAATCGTAATTGATATTTCTGTATCGTGACGCTTTATGAGCTGAAAGTATGAAAGCGCGCATTAGGAGAAAAAAATCTAACCAATAATATCTCACGACATGTAAAGCCAAAGCGACATGATTAAATGCTCTATTAGATTCTTCCTGGTGTTAACAATAAGTAGAAAAAGAAATCTTCGTATTTCCACGTTACAAGAATTTGTCATTAGGTTGAGCACGTATAGAGAGAAGAAGCTATTAATCGCTTTTCTGCTGGTGTATTGACCAGAAAAGCTTGTTTTTGTTTTTGTTACTGATACTTGATGACCAGAAGACTATGAGTGTTATATACTTACAAGTTACTGTTGAGAATCACATGAATTTAATAACTTTAACAAAATCAAGGCACGCAACTTTAAAAAAGTGCGATATTTTTTGTATCTGAAAGTTTGGGGAATTCTTAATATTTTTATTGTTTTGCTGCTAGTGGACTGTTTATCTTGTACATAATGCCGTTTGCAATCTGCAAGAATCGCATGAACAATGAATGATGGATGTAAAAAGGCTTTTAAATTGATTCAGAACTTATGAACATTTCAAGTCCTTCACACAACCATGAGACAAATTCCTCATTTTAGATTTCGTAGTCTGCGAATTTTTGCAACTACCAATGTTGAATGTTTCTTAAATGAGTATACATTTTATCCATTCATTTATATGCCCTTTCCTAATGTTGTTGTTGGACATTCCTAAATTTCCATTTATTAAAAACTAAATGTACTGCCATTCATTCATAATGGGTAGGTGAATGCTTAATATAAAATATAATATTCCTGTCAGAGTAGTATCACATCTATCTTCACCGTGATCAACAAAACAGGATTTGATCCTGGAACATCTTTAGGTTATTGTTGCGTGGTGTGGTAGTGGTATATGATGAATGCATATATGACTACGTAAGTGGGCTGATAGGTTACGTTAAACTTGACATAATCGGTTTTACGATCTTCACATTTTTACAACTTCTTCACGTCATTCACAAACTGCTCCTTTTTTTGCAATAAAGGTAAAAATGGAAATTTATTTAGGAGATGTTCGAGAACCGCCTGTTCTCGAGCAAACATTATCATTAACGTCGGCAAAAACGTGATGGGTATTGCTGGGGATGATGCAACCACAGCTTGAATTATAGATTGTTATGAATTCAGAGCAACACTTCAGCATACGGATAAGCCACGATAGAACACAGATTTGTAGCCTAATTGAAATCCAAAAGTGACTTTTTATGCAAATGACACGTTGTCGTAAAAATAACAAGCTGTATCGTCCATGTTCAGTCATTCGCAGTCCAACAGTTGAAGATATGAAATTTAGAGTTTTGTAAAACATTTACGACTTAGGTACTCCATATTATTAGAGTTAGGTTGAAAAATGTAGTACACATGCAGAGAGTGAAAAAAAGGAACCAGGAAGTTCATAGTAGCAGCCAAAGCAAACCGCACTTGCGATAAGACTCGTCTGCTTTCAATATATTTAATCTTTTACGCTTCTCATTCCATCTAAACTTTTCTGAAGGATGCAATGGAGTATGTGTTGTTGTAGATTTGTACATGTTGATTGTCAATCAGTCAATCAATAGGATGTGTGACATAACATATATATAGAGATGTAGTCGTGGTCAGTCCCTAATTCTACGAAATTTGTATGAATTGCCAATAAAGAGTTTGGTAATTATATTGTGTTACAGATTGATTATTGTGTAGCAGAATAAGAAAAGATTTGTGTATTGCATCCCATCCATGTAAAGTGCATAGTGGAGTAGGTTACGTATTGATATCAAATAAATATATATGAAGGTTATCATTAGATGGTCATTGGCTACTACAACATTATCATACTATACTGCTGCCTGCCAGCCAGCTATGAAAGTAAAACTTTTGGCCCGGTTGAAAAAACCTACATAAAATAACACAACTGGCAAAAAATGTTCCTTTGCAAAGTACGAACATAATTTATTACATATTATTGAAGCACATGACATTTTTAATATTTACGTATGTGGATGTGGAGCATGTATTCAGAAGGCGTCGTGAGCTTTCTGCTGTGGGTTTTACGCGTTTTATGGGGTTCAGTTTTCAAAAAAAGTAGAACTTGCACAGCTCAACTGCAAAATATCATGTTACCATCTCATGATGGACATGAGGCTTTGCCCAAAAGACAAACAAGTTGATTATTCTTTAGCAATTTACATGTCGTTTTTTTGCCTGCAAAAAGGTAAAATGTGAGCTGAGCGAGATAAAGATGCGCACATGTATGACAGAAAGAGTGAGCAGATCTGTTTATCACAAGGAACAAATGTCAGATTAGATTTACTAGAAATGAATGTTGTGAATTATTGATTGTTGAATTTTTGTCCGTCTTTACCAACTTGAGTAGCAAAACTAATTGGAAATTGTTTGCGCATGCACTGTGAAACATGTACCTCGTTTCATTTTAAAGTTTTCTTTGTGCTAATACTTAAGAATTAATGCATGCAAGGCCTTCAACACACTGCATCGCAATGTCAAGGTCATTTTTGCATTCTCCCAAGGCGCTGTTCGACGTAAAGGGAAAATTAAGGTGGGAACAAAAACTGTAATATTATAACAAAAGGAGTGGATGACAGAAAGATTAGAATTTATTGCCGTGAGGTTTCCTTCAAACAAAATGTATTAATAGTTCCTTACGACTTTTTGGGGAAAATTGAGCCATTTTCTTTCTGTTTTTTTGTCATATCATCAGCAGAATATTTTTTTAAAAGAAAATGTTGGTTATAGCCAGTCCCCAGTGTAATCAAACTTTCCAAAAATGCAGTTCGCGTGCCGCATAACAAGTTTTGCCATACTTCCCAATTTGTTCTTATGACTGTGTTGGCATAATAGATATTATAGTTTGAGTCATGCAAAAAGAATTTAAAACTAACAAAAATAAGCTGCCTTGTGGCAGATAGAAGGCGTCTCATTCGTAAAATAAGAATTGATTGCATACTTTTAGTCTTACAGGCAGAAAATTATAGTTGTGTGCTCGTTTGGTCTTTTTCAATGATTCTAATTTTCAGTTGAGATCGCGATTCGAAGTCAAAGATTTTCATACTAAAAGCCTGTTGTGTAATCAATTACAAATAAATTGTGAGATAAGTTTCGTGTCAACCGCAGACAGTTTTTTGCTGTTTTTTGTGATGAAATGAACTGACGATGACGATGAGAGTCGTGAATTTAATCAAAGAAGGATTTAGAAACTAGGAAGGAGTCTGTAGTATGACTAACATGGCAGGTTAAACTTGAGTATCTCTGAGCAATACATGAATGCATGCAGTATGCAGTCACGATAGTGCCCTTGATCTTCGATTTTTTTCGTTCATATATAAAGTACACGTCGGCATTAACTTAAAAGCTCTTACCACTCGTCCACAATCGAGAGCAAAAAAAAAGAATCAAAGTGGCATCTTAATAAAATGCGAATCCTCACCTGTCCTCTGACAGGACTATAATTTTTGCTAACAATTGAATAATAGTTATATCACAATTTTTTATAGAATATTGATACCGAACACTTCAAAGAATTTAGTAAAGTGTTGCTCTCTTATTACACAATTGAAACGATTGCAGTAATTTGTAACATGACAATCATAGTCAATGATGAGCTCATGTGATTTATCTCAAATGTTATAGATGGGATTTACGAGTTAATTGAAATCTTTATTGAACTTTTTTTACTATTCAGGAAGAATTTGCTAGATGACATTATTTGATTGTCATTTACTTATTGTTAAGATGAAAGAACTACATAGCAAGTTCACACTGATTGAGAATTGGTTTTTTACCTAAGCTTTGCAGCAATGCGAACCAGTTAGTTAGTTACAAAGATAGAACTCGTAAAATGAGAATAAAACAATGGGTTTAAAAATCTTTTAAGAGGAATGGGTAATGGATTGACAATGTTGTAATGGATAACGAAATATATTTACCTCTGAGAGAAGAGTGACTTTATATGCGGATGGCGTTTTCGAGCCAATATTGTAGAATAGAAAAAGAGTCAAAACAACGCAGCGTGTTTGTTTGATGGTCATGCTCAAGTAGAAGTGGTTATTTTATGAACAGTTGGCACATGTTTCATCGAATTAGAATATAATGATGATCGCATAACATTGGTATGGTAAGGTAACGCTACAATCTGCATGCCAAGTAAGTGAGATAGGTAAATACTACTGAATAAGGAGCATATTACTGTAGTCATTCTTTTTGGCTGGATTCATTATTAATGTAAATCTTGAAATTATATGAAAATTGTTGACTTTGATACTTTTTTTAAAGGTTTCATTTCATATTCCCAATTCTTATTGCTGATATTTTATAAAAGTTGTACGGTATAGGATCATATAACACACGGACAGAATAGTGTAATTTATATACGCCTGGGCAAGAGCTGAGCAAGTGTAGTTTGGGAGCTGTTTAGGTATGTTTATCCTTAAATTGGAGCCTGTCTGACGAGGACTACGTGATTTTTGTAAAGATAGATTCTGGGCACGGTTCTCTTAGCATGGTTAAAGTAACCATTATCGTGCATGGGAATATTTACGATCGATAGAACACCTTTCAATGAGATGTGTGCTCGGGATGAAAATTATGATGTCAATAAAAATATCAATGTTTCAAGAGTGAAAATTTTTCCATGTTCGAGACTAGACGGAGCTCACAGTATGCGCCTCACGCAAATCCTACAAGTTTCATCTTCGTCCCGTCTAATGATAATGAATGATGACCCGAGCTTGTGTTACGTGTGAATCCATTTCATGGAGACAGAATCCGACCGAGTTGTGTCTCTACAAAGATTTTCTTGTTTCGTGCGTGATACACGTGCAAAATTATAAAAGAATATAAATTCGAGGGTCTTGAAACATTGTTAATTTCTGTCGATAAGGAGGAAGGACTATCGTTGGAATTGAGTCACAAACAAAGAAAATTATAAAGTCTAGCCACCAGATTCAAAACATTTTTGTTGGAGACATCTCCAAGAATGTCCACAAATAATATTCTTATCACGAAAGCCAATCGTAATTAATTTTTTAAAACACCACTCCCAAAGATAGTGTCATCATATTCATATGAAGAACTTGTGGAAGTTTTCCTGTAACTGAAGTGTTGGGAAAATGCGACTATGCACTATTGCACATAAAGAATTTGTATGAGGATAACAAAAATTGCTAAAATTTAAATAGCATTATGGAATCATTGATGAATGCCTTTACCAACAATTCCATGTCGATCACAGTGCACATGTATTACAAGTCGTGCAACAGAACTACACAATGTGTACATTCAGGAAAGCTACGTAGTTTAGTAGGGACCCATGCAGGAGCGTAAGGTGCTCGATAAACAACTATTACAACTACAATAGAATATATCTACGTTAAAACTTTCCATAGACCTTGAATGTCATGAGTAGCCTTTCAGAGTTATCAAAGGCTTGAAACAAACAATGAACTTATTCGCATTCTGAGTTTGTGCATTAGAAATTAAAATGATAGTTGCATCCGTTAGGTGGGATAGTTAAGACCAACAACAATTATGGACATGGAATCAAACCAAGTCAGAATTTAGTCGTACTCACTTAGACTTGGCGGAGGAGCACATAATCATAATGTTTTGTAGGTTTGTAGCCACATAATGAATGCAAATGATATGCTAATTGCAATAAGATCTTCATGCATATGAACTAACGAAAATTAAACACACCAGTAAATTACATTCAACCTACTTAATTATTGGTTACTTTTAGACCTATTTAAGTTTTTAAATATCTTAACATTTCTATGCCTTACAGCTTCATGGGCTTTGAAAGAAAAATTGCAAAAAAATAGCATATTTGTGTATATTGCTTAATAATGACTTTTGAATGATTTTTACTGATTCTGTTTTATGAATTTCTTACTTGACTGCCTGAAATGGCGAAAATGATGATGGACAACACACGTACATGACATTTATGGCGAAACATATCACCAACAGGAATCGCCCGACTTCACCATTGAGGGTCATCGACTGGATCGTCAAACGAAAAGAGTTGAGCATGAAAAGAAGAGAAGATGTGCTTGTCGACTGTGCGGCATGCTGTTTTTTCTGGTGGCGTTTCTGGGAGTTCTCGTCGCTCTCAGCATGATTTACACCAAAGGTCAGCGGTATTTTGGTTCTGTATAGTGATGATGGAATGTATTATTTGTATTGCACAAAAATGCTTGTTGTTGTAAGTCTATCTTTTTTTATTGTTATTCAATGAGAAGACTGGTTATTATTCGATGACCGAGTCAAAGGTGTAAAGGACTGGGTGTAATACGTTAGCTTTTACCTACCTAAAAAATCTTCATACCATTATGTACCTGCAATTACTTTAGATGAAAATACCTATGTTACATTGTGCTATAATGTATTTACATTTTATCAGAAAAGATGCAACACCCACACACACACAAACACGATTCTGTTGCTCTTTACTGCACGATGAAAAATACTTTAATTGCAAATCTTATTATAAGCATTCATATAATCTTGTCATGTTGTCATATTGTAATATCCGCAATTTTTTATGAAAACTGTGCGTAAGTGTTTTTGTGTTTGTTGTTGGATGCGTATTTACTTGTGTGGTATATGTCAACGCTAAAGTTTATGAATACCGACCGGCTTGCTTGATGGTTTATCTGTTATCTACTCACTTCATCATAATCATCATTTCTCAAGACAGTAATATATTTGACAGTAAATGACTAAACCTTGTGGACCATAGGCATTAGCCATTCATCCTTCTTTCTTGCTCAGATTAAACATTAAAAGACCTCCAGCGCATGGACGATTGTGAGCATAATCAGCAAATTAACAGAAAAAAGTTTTTACCAAAAAACGGCATCTAGCCAGCTTCTATTAGGCAGAATAAAAGATATCCGTTGAAACTTCCTTTTTATGAGATTTCCACATTTACAAGAAACTAGGATAGGTGCAAAAAAACATGTTCATACAAGTGCATGTTTAGGTATATGACAAATGAATGAATTTGGATTTACGCATGTACGCATGCATACAAAGAGGGGTCTTCTCACGTTTAGCAAATCATCCTTATCCTGATGAACACGGTCGTTCCCTCCCATGAAAGACTGATGAATTAATCAACGATTTTTTTCTTGATTGGAGCATTTCTGATCGGAGATATTTAAGGCCGTATGTATATTTTCACTCACTATAGCTCGCAATTTAGCAAGGATGCCTTGACACGTTACCTTTAGTTTAGCAGGCATTTATAGGTTGAATAGAACCGGAATTACGTCTCCTTTTTTGGCATTTTATTGTAGACAAATGACATTAGATGACGTAATCTTTACATAATCTTGAATACGAAATTTTTGTACATTTGCTTGCAATTCTTGAAATGCAGAGATAAGGGAGATGTAGTTACATTCAGCGTTTTTTGACACTAATTACACGATAATGAGCCGGCTAGAAAATGCAAAGGGTACAAAAACAGTGAGGTTTTTGGAAGTTATCTAATGAGATAAAAGTGGAAACTTTTGCAAGTTTGCTAACCCACTTACCTATACATGCATTTTAGTTGAAGGCTATTATCCTCGGCTGCTTCAGCTGTCTGGAGTTTTTTTCAACCTATAAACTGACGGTTTCCTAATTAAAATATGTGACATTAGCTACTACCTCATACTCCACTTCTACTTTTAACTAGATTGACCTTCCATTATTCCAAATATTGTAAACTGAATGAATATGAAAGTGTGCACTTTTCACCAATTCTTTTAGGATTTGGAAGAGTGCGTGTACAAAATCATATATGCAAAAAATCATACAAAAAATCTAACTAAAAAAATAGGCAGATTTTTATGTCTGACCTTTATTGTACCTTGACTTTTAATTTTTAGTCGTCTTCCTAAATTACCCACTTACGCGTGTATTATATTGCTACGCTTTTATCATTTGTACACGATATGCGATAAAAAGTATGTTTGTATTGAAATGAAATAAGTTTCCATTTTGTACCCTTTTAGCACTTGTTACAATTGGCATAATTTTCTTTTTTGTAGTATTCTCTTTTGTTTTAGAAATAGTAAATGCATATCTCATTAATATGAATTATTATTATTAGTTTGTAAGTACATGCATAATTTATGCATTCTCCTTTCTGTTACGTTATTTTTAGTCATTTTGTTTATTTGTTCATCGTCAAATGTAAATATGTAGCTACATTATTAGCCATAAGTCATCAATTTACAAAGTTTCATTGTCAGTACCGTTGCATTAGAATTCTGCTATGCAGAATATTTATTGTAAGATCAGGCAGGATATGAAAATTACATGTTTGCGAATATATTTGTTATAAAAAACTAATGTAATCGATGCAATGCAACTCTTTTATTATTATTTAATGTCTACACATTGTAAAAAATAATTTAAGGATAGATGCTTACTGTAATGTAATATGCATATCAGTTTACCATGATACTAGACGAATTAATTTCAATGTCTGTTCTTTAATGTGTGGTGTAGAAAGTCGTTCTAATTCTGTCATTTGTTTGTACATTGTTCTTTATATATGCTAAGTCTTTGCTTCTTTCTTTTGTTCTAAGAAAAATTCAAACTTCTTATTTTTAAATCCTGTAAAAGTATTATGATGGAAGCATTTTTCTAAAATGTATGAGTTTAAAACTGATTTTTTAAAACAAATTTTATAAGTCACTGTAATTTCTGTAAATGTCTTGATCAACATATATATGGCGAGTTCATTGATGCAGGATCCAATCAGCAATTAGTTATTTTGCGTAATCAAATTTTGTATAATTATTCTCTGCATCGAACTGCATATTTGTTTGTTTTGTTTCCGTTTCATGACTATTTGTGCAAACTTAGCATACCTTTTTTCCCTTTTACATCGCATTCAGGTGCAGAACTGTGTTGACTCTTAATTAATTAAACATATAACATTAGTTCCAATACTTTGTTGTTTATATTTAATTCCTTGTATGGTCCTCTATAAAGTATGTACTAGCAGAGATTAGTACATAAATGAACCAGTTTTGCATGTATGTAATACAAACATTGCATGTAATAAAACTTTGAAAGAAGCAGAAAAATTGATACAATAGTATTGGAAATAAACCCAGCCGGTGGGCTATGACAATTGTTAATATGGTTTGTAGCCATATATTTTCATCCACTTTGTCAAATTTATAACAACTCCGTTACAATCAAGCATGTGTATAATTTGCGACCCCAGAAACTGTTCTCTCATTATATCTATGCATAACTTATATCTTTGATGCGTTTTATTGCATATTGGAAATTGAAAAACTAAACAAAGCTCAGCAGGAGTATATTTCAAACACATGCAATGCATGAGCATATTTTATGTGTCCGGCAAGCATTGCACATATTGCTGAGATTATTGAACTGGAGTAAAATTCTCAGCAAGAATATCGCGTTTCATGTGGGCGTCGATACCTTAAACCCCAAATTCATTCAGTTGAACCAGATGCCTTGACAAGACAATTCAACCATGAGGGAGTTTTCCTAGTTAAAAGAATTTGTAATAGCTGCGTAGTCTATGGTGCGTAAGACACATCTACCAAGTCGAAAAGCTTTTTGGGACCTGTTTTTTACTCTCGAAAATACTCATTTAAATTTCATTAACTTAACTATCGACTATATTTGAAAATTAAAATTCTACCATGTATGCACTCACAAAAGTGTTCGTTGTAAGTACTTCGTTACTCACGTTTTACTTTCGTTTTACGTTTGCAGCGACTGAAACAGGTATGTAAATTTGAATTCTAGCTATATTTTAAAGTGAAAAAGATCCTTTAATATGAAACTGCTCAATTTTTTTCCTGGATCTTTTACCTTTACCAATTATAGATATATCGAGACTGCGCAAAGACATGCTAACTGGGTACGATCATAACAGTAGACCTATTCAAAATCATCGGGATGCCACACTTGTAAAATTCAATTTTTTGCTCAAAGGGTTTGAGTTGGTAATTTGAAGAACACAAGTTATTGCGTAACTAATTTTATACAAAAGCATTCCCGTTTCTAAAATTCTGACAAATTTTTCCCCCCAATTTTGAACTGTTAAGAATGAACGTACTTCCATCTTAAATGTATATGCGTGGACAGTATTGGTGAGTTGATTCAAATTGGTTGTTTTGTAAAGGAACAGCCCTTGCCTGTTATATACTAGCTAGCTAATTCATAATGTATTTAATTATCGTTTTGCATAATGCAGATTTGGGAAGATCAACATCTGAAATGGGATCCAAAGTCTTACGGAAACATAACACAAATACATTTTGCAGCGCATGAATTGTGGCAGCCTGATTTGACGGTTTATAACAAGTATGAATAATTGTATCCGTTTTCAGAAATGAAAAAAAATCTCCTGAATATTACGTGTTTTTCTGTGTTGTTTCATGATAGTCTAGATAAAAGTGAAATTGATCATTTTGGAAATACGCGTCTTGTTGTGTTCAATTCGTCCCATGTCGTGTGGGTACCACCGACGAAGTTCCAGGTAGGATGCCAGACTAACGTCCGAAAATGGCCATACGACCAACAAAAATGCACGATTGTTATAGGATCTTGGGCACATGATGGATCTATGCTAGACATAAGCATTCCTGCGAATGTATCTAAAGTAAGTAAGCATTTCTATGTTAAAACGCTGCAAGTGTAACCTCAAGCATAGTCCGTCATTTCATACTTTAATTTTGATGTTTGATCAAAGTTTGACGTAAGTGATTTTAAATCCAACCGTGAATGGGACCTCATTGACAACTCATTCACCAAACGAGTCAGGTTCTTTGACTGCTGTCCTGATATTCCCTTTCCAGACATAATTCTGACCCTTTCTTTAGCTAGAAAGTCTCCAGCCCATACAGCCTGCATTGTGGTTCCGGGATTAGGTAAGTGTCTCAAAAGTTATTCTGTGTGGAATTGGTACTACGATTTCTGTTTTAATAGCAGTTATTCTTTATTATTGCAGCTATCGCAGCAGCCATTTTAATTGCGTTTTGGCTTCCTCCAGGATCCAGTGAACGTCTCTCCATATTGTTAATGGCTATTCTTATAAATGTTCTCTATTTATATTATATTTACAGTTCTATACCCAATAATGGAGACAACGTTCCGTTAGTCAGTAAGTTTCGACATTTAACATAAAACAGATAAACGTTGGCGTTGACATATAATGCTTGGCATTGTTTCATTTCATTGCACGCAATATCCTAAAATGATCTTTCACCAAACCTTCTTTCCAGTTCTCTTTTACCGAGATTCTTTGGCTATGTTGGCATTCGCATTGGTATGGACAATATGTCTGCGTTATTTGGCGGCTACGAAGCGGGATTCTCCTGTACCACTTCCGGGTTTTATTCAAGGGTTTCTGGAAAGTGTACCTGCCAAAATATTGTGTCTTGATCCGCGACCCACTACAAGTCGGCGACACGATAACCCTACATCTGGAGACGGCAATAATGAACAGTCGGAAGGTGCTGGCAATGGAAACCCTTTCGGGTCTGGGCTTGATAAAAAGAATCCTTTCCAAGAGGACTGGGCTTGGTTGGCTCACTTGTTGGATCGTGTTGCATTTATGATATATTTAATTGTCTATCTTTGCTTTTATCTTGCTTTGTTATAAGTAGTAGATATGCACAGTTCATTAAACTGATACATTACTGATCAGGTTATCTACGTTAGCCACATTTCTAGTTATTATAAGCTATCTGGTTAACAAGCAGCACCATGATGCATTTAGAGAAGAATTAAATTATTATTAATGAGGTGGATAAATAAATTGAATGTGTGGATTTTATTGCATTCCCATGCCTCTGTATATTATTCCAACCCCAAACATTATTCTATTGTCAGACGTTACATAAATAAGAATATATTATGAAAGTCATCTAATTAACAACCAATAAATATCTTACACAAGCATCATTAAAGTTCCATAATTAAGGCTAAAACTTTCGCTCTCATATACATGCACATTTATACGCAGTCTTATTCATGCGATTCTTTGAGGATACTTTTTGGTGTCCCACTATTGCTGCGCCTCGCAGAAACTGGAGTAGTTACCGAGTTTCCATTCAAATTAAACTGAACGCGTTTGGAAGGGGTTTGAAGACTGCTTGGACTGGCCCCAGCATGTAATGAAGGCGAACCTTCTGCAGATTCACTCTTCTTTGGTTTAACCGACAAATCCTGAGCGGAAGCTTGTATAGGAAATGTTTCACTTCGAATAAGAGCTTCGATGCTTGGATTGTTTAAATCCGGAGCTGGGCCAGTTAACTCAAGCAAAGACTGTGAATGAGCAATTAAAGGAGACGCTCGAGTTTCAACAAATGAATCTTCAGTGATACTCACGTTAGTACCAGGTGTATCGGTAGAAGCTGGAAGATATTTCGGTTCGGGCGAATGTAGAATTTCTAAATCGCTTAATCTCAATTCACGGGACCGAAGATCAACTGAATCTTTAATTCTGGCTGCCATTAACTGATTCTCAGACTTTTCCCAAGCTCGTGACTTATGTCCGCTAAATGATGAGTAAAAGGATAAACTCGACACTTTATTCATCTGGCGACTCTCGAACTCTAAATGAATACATGTTCATGAAAATTACTTTCTCCACTCAAAATAAATGCTTAAATATGATGAACTATGAAACAAAGTAATACCGTTTTTAACAACTTCAGGCGACTCTTGAATGACGCGCTGAAGTTCACCAGACCCTGTAGAAGTTACTGTTGCTGCATATCTACTTCCAACTGACCGCTTATCACAGTTTGGGGTGGCAGGACTTTCGGGGCAAAGTACATCAGAATCTGCAATTGTTAATTCATTTAAATAGAGAAACAAATAAACGGTTTAGGGAATAGTGGAATGCATAAATAATATTTATAACAAATTACTCAAAGTTGGAGACGCATAATGACTATCTGATGGCCCATTAAAGCCTAGTTGCTTCCTACTTCTTACTGCCCTAAAAAATCCCGATGGAGATGATAGAGAAGATTTGCCCTTCGGTGACTTAAAAGCTGAAGATTTCGTTAATTTTGCTGAGTTTGAAAGTGCAATCAATGTTTTCGAATCTTTTTTATCGATTGTTTTGACGTCGAAAAGGTTCCGTCTCACACGTTTGGGACTGTTCTTTTGGACTCCTATATGTATAAGAAGAATAAATATAAAAAATTCGTGGAAATGAAAATTAGACAAGCAGAAAACTGTCATTGCACCCATGGAACTTTCCAAGAAACCTCATTCAAATAGATAACTGACCTCCTTGAGTACTTTTTCTCTGTCCATCAAGCTTGTTCGTTAAAAACTGTGATGAACTAAGCAACTTTGGATTAGAATTAGCCACTAAAATCTGACGCTTTACTCGCTTACTGCCACTGCCAGCCTTTTTCCCTGAGTGTCGATGTGTGGTAGTAGGTCTGTGAAAGAATTTCAGATAGGAAAAATTTGATTTGATTCAATAAAAGCAATTTCTTATCAGTTTTAACAAATCACTATGTTATGCTACCTTCTAATTGTTGGAGAGGGTCGATATCGCTGGCGTTTATGGGTTTGCAGCTGAGAAGCAGAATCTTCCGGATAAAGATTAGCAGACGATGTAGACGAAATTATGCTCGAATCATCATCTCGTCTGGAGCTACTTGGTAACGGTGATCCATCCATTAATTCAATAGGCAAAGGAATGCTCATTGTTCTATATAATCCTTTCATAAACCTGTTGCACTGACTGTACCTAAATTGTCAAATCAAATACATCAGTTTAACGTTAATCCTAAAATACTATATCACTACACATACGAATGAGATTGCAATACTTACGTGGGTAAAAGGACCTTATTGATAAAATGTTCGATTGGTGGTTGTGTGCGATACGCGTTTATAATTTTGAGAACCCTGACGATTTCTGTTAATAGTTCTTGAGTTGCTCGCTCATCAGAATCTGGCTCAACAAAACACCATGCTATTTCCATTCTCAATATAATTTGTAATTCTGCTTCTCGGAACGCAATAACTTTCTGTACTTTCTGTTTTCCGTTTCCACCAGGCGAAGGTTCATGGGCATTAATGATATTTTTATTTAGTTCAGTAAACTCAATGAGCAAAATGCTTTCCAGTAAATCTTTCGCTGTCAAGTCCTTCTTTCTAAACGCACTCCGTAAGCTAAGCAGCCGCTGCTGAGTAAATTTTACGGATGCACTATTAACCAACGCTTGAGCGAGTGCAACAAGACATGGGTTTTCTTCTTGTAAAATCATATCAGCAAATTTACGCAATTCATCGCGAAATTTCTCTAGCCATGCTGCTGGATTATCTTCGTCTTCTTCCAATTCGCCTTCCATATATGTCTTAAGGCGACGTTTGATTGCACTCAATTCTTTCTCCTGCTTTTGTGTAATACGCTTAATATCTACGCCCTCGGCGCTTCTTCTTTTGGTTTCCACTGCACTCACCTTTAATTTTTGTCTTTCAACAGTAGCCAACATTTTCTTTCCTCTTGAGCCTGGTAGTTTTGGAGCAGGTTCGTGGAACACATGTGTACTTCTGCTAAGAACAGGTCTCGACATCGGAACCGAGGTAGTGGTGGCGTCCAAATGTCTTTTACGCTTTGACGAGAAAACTCCATCATTTATCCAACTCTCTAGTCGTTGTTCCCTGTCACACTGTGAATCCACTTCTGAGTCATTCATGTCAATTGTATCTTCGTAAAGTCCCTTGCGACGACGATTGTGCATCATATTCATGTGGTAATCTGATGAATCATATTCAAAACGCTTGCGTTTTCGTTCACCTTCTCTTAGTCGATCACCTCTTCTATCTGAAGTGTGTCGATACAAATCTGGATGATTGTCATTACTTTCATATGCTGAAGACATTTGAAAAGGACGCAAAATTTTACTCTGATGGTGAATATTTATCGATGCTTCTAGTATGCTTTGGCTACTTTTCATGCTACGGCTGACGGAAGCCGTATCAAAATCTGGGGATATTTTTATACTGTTTTTGGAACCCACCGGAGCGAGGCGTTGTATATGTGAAGGAATATTTTCATTTCGCACAGAAGCCTGTTTAAGGCGCAACCTTAAACTGATTGGATACGGGATAAGACCAAAGCCTAAAGGGCCCGTATATAAAACTGACATATCAGGGACCTTTAAGACTCTTCCATTCCCTAAATATTGTAAGCATCTTCCTATCTGCCTTGGATATTCGCCAGTCCAATTTGGTAAATATGAATGTCCAGCATTTTCAGGTGCAGTCCACATATCCACAAAGTTTAGCTGAATTTTGAATTGATGGTGGAATCTATGAGAAAATGCTAACGGAAGTAATACACCCATAAAATCTTTGGTAGAGCTTATCGAATGGAGATCAGCAAAAGTGGCAAGTTCCTTTTCAGTTCTAGGAACTCTTGTAATAGCATAGACCATGTTTCTCACAGTGATTTCATCACTATTAAGACTTCTCGAAGTGTTTAGCGACTGACTTTCGGTCCAGTTGAGGCTTCCTGTTATAATCTTAATAGCATCTGACAAATACTTTGCTTTCAAAACTTCATATTGAGAATCTGTTCTGGCACTTCTTGAGCCCATTTTTTGATCAAGTTGTTTTTCAAAATTATTAAAGGAATCATAATCAAACGGAACGAAGGCTCTGCCATCTCTATGGTCTACGTGTCGTGAAGAATCAAAAAATTTAAAAGACCATTGAACTTTTTCAAATTCATAGTCGCTTCTGCTATTCGCCTCTCGAAACAAGGTTACTAAAATAAAATCCTTCAACCAGACCAAAGTTTCATCTAATGCTTTCAACTCTTCATCCTCTCTGAACGGAAAAATCTCTAGCGAATCATTCTGTAATTTGTGTGGTCCACTATCGTCCAGATTATCAATTTCCTTCTTTCCATCATCAAAACTCGGATCTTTCGGTGGAATTGCGTTGATATCAATCAAGAACACTACACTTGACTGGATCATGATGAAAATAATAAATATTGTCAGCACGCAGCATGCGACATGAATTCTGAAAGAAGTTGAAAGTCAGACAATATATTATCATAGGACCAGGGGCAACATTTTGGAAAGACATAAAAACCTTAAAATAGTAAAAACTTACCAATCCCTTATCCCTTTAATCCAATAATACTTTGTAAACCTACTAGGTCACGGGGGAATCATGTCTACTGAATTTATCAAAACACGGCCGACGGCAACAAACCCACCGTACTTGATTAAGACAGAGTTAAGACTTAAGTCTGATTATCCAAGCTGTCAGCAGCCGGTGGCTGGTAAAGGCAACGGAAATGGAACTCTTAAAAGGTGACCTCGCAACGTTTTTCCCTGCCACCTGCAACAACCATGCATTAATAGTCATAAATCCTTTTTATTAAAATAAATAAGCCCACTCAACTCATGTTAATGTAGTAATATACAATTCGAAAATCTTCCAAAGATTTTACCTACATCCGAAATCCGAAACTTAGACACTTTTCCGAAGTATGCTTCAAATTGTACAATCCAACTAATACAATTTGTTGACAAATGCTTTTTAAATGGCTATGCGAAGTTAATACGTTACATCATGTATTTCTCCCATATAATTTTCCAATCTGGATCCAAAAAACAATCACCACGTTATGAATTATTGCACACAAACCTGCTACAATTCCTCTCCAGAAATAATCAGTAATCTTGATGAAACACTCAAGATGAAAACCCAAAATGGAAACAAAACAAAAATACAAATAAGCACAACAGGTATAACTATAACTATCTTACACTAATATATAAAGCTATCTTTCTTTTTGGTCTCTGCACAGATTTTGGTAAGTAACGAATTGCTCATTCTTAACAATAACCCATCACATCATAGGAGAAAAGGTCCTTGTCCCATTCCATAGTGTATAATTCAAGGCATTGATAAAATCCCCCTTCAATATCCAGGCTGACTTGTGAGGGAACGACAGCTGCCCGCCTAAAGTTTCCTGCTCTTTTCCCAAAAAAGACCAAAACCAACCGGAGTAGTACATCAGCAACATCACTTGTGGTTCATTGATATTAAACAAAAAAGCCATGGGATGTATATGAGTGGGATTTAAATCCACATTCTGCTGAGCACATCAACAAGAAAGAAAGAAAGACTACTCTTCACGCAGTCATATTTCTTGCTTTTCTTCTCACCATCCATCCCAGCCCAGCAACGACTATGAGTTCATTCAGAGGGTAAAAATTTGTACTCATTTGCATTGTTCAAGGCAGTAATAGAACTACTGGTCCATCATTCTAATATGGTGTTTTTGTCTGCTCTCGCAATGAAAATGTGCATATACTGCATACTTAAATGTGAGTCGACCCACGCTGATGAGAACAAAGTACTCCGCAGAGCATGAAAATAAAATATCACACACTGAAATCGAATAATACCAATCACAGCAAGCTTCTTTTAAGTTCAAGGTAAGTGTTTAAGTTCAATTACAGGTTATTTTGGAAGGTTTAATTTAATTCGTAAAACAATTCCTCTTACCAACAAAGCATCACTACACGATGCTCATATGCTTTTGTTTCCCATTTTGAAAATGCTTTTAGTGAGTAGAGTAAAAATATGAGCTCTTTGTTGGAAAGCATTTGGTTGGCGTAATAATTGTAATTATAATTGAAGTTTATTTAGAATTTTTATAAAGATCTTTTACAGTGTTAATAAATATATTTTTGTAATATACAGCAAAAAAAATTCTTGTTTCTTACAATCACTCTAGGATTAGGAATTAGGATAGGTTCATCATAACGTATACATGTACATGTACCGGAAAACAAGAGATTATTAGTGTGTGCCTAAATGCACAACTGATCACGCTATCACACATTATTCGTATGATAAGAAAGAGCTAACTACTTTTATACATTTCATGAGCATCTTTTCATCTATTCTACACTTCACTGGTAGCATTAGCATGTGCTTCCATTGTTTTTGTTCAGTTTTCTAATGTTTTTAATCATTCATCATCCACGTGCACATTGACGCCATAAGCATGTAAAATCGTTCTTACCCTCAGTGATATAAGCAATTTAAAATATTAAACTAAAACAGATTCTGAAGATTCATTGTATGCTGGGTTTAATGAAAGATTTCCACTTCTTAGGAATTCATTATAATGGCTACTGATATTGTCATTTAAATTTGCGTTAGGGATAGGAGATTCTTGCCCATTATTGTAAGTCCTAGGCAGTGGTATTGTATTGTTTGACAAATGGGGATTATTCCTATTGCTGCTATTACTAACATTTTTAGCTCCGTTAGCTTTTGCGGATTCAGTATCTTGAGAGTTTATTATAACCACTTCCGGAGAAAGTTGATTACGGGACTCAGAGTTGACCAAACTTAATGGCTTGTTTACAGTAATCCCATTTCCATTCATATTGTTGTGATCACTATTGCCATTGCCATTACTAATATTGCGGATGATCCTCGTAGGAACTATGCGCGTTATGCTTGGTCTTGGATTCCTCTGGAAGTTCTCTTCGTCCCGATTCAAATCATAAGGAGGAGGAATTTTGTTCCCACTCAAGAATACAAAATCACTATCTTTGTACACAGACGGTTTTCTAAATCCAGCGTCCTCATCATCAGAATCATCATCATTGAGTGATTTCCTAGAGCAACATGGAAGTTTCGACACTAAATTGTCATAAGGCTTTAGGCTCCTCATTGGTGTGGGAAGCCAAGACCAGTCCCGTAACTTTCCAGGAAGCATTTTAGGCACTTTCCGTTGCATAATAGTTATTATTGCGATGAGAAGAAGTAGCACTCCGATTACTGATACTAGCACAACGACGTATATGGAACCGGCCAATGACAGCGCTATAAATAGTATAGGAAGGACAGCAAACATTGCGACTAAATAAAATATTGCAAACCATCTATACTTTGCAGTCGTATCGCCCAACGCCCTTGCTAAGGTTATTGGGATCCGGAGAATGGGTACAGGATAGAAAAGAATGACACCGGTTATGTTGAAGAAAAAGTGGCATAATGCAATCTGCAAGTCAAATGCATGTAAGTAAACTTGAGGATATTTATACATTTACTTGACACATGATAGATATTATTTAACGATTTTTCATATACCTGAAGAGATGGATAAAGTGATTTTCCTTCGGCTGTTATTGATGCCCTAAATAATTTAGTAAAATTCACCCATAATCGCTGTTTTGATTTTCATTAATTACAAATTTTAGCATTCTTGCATAAAAATTAGGTACATATGGAATGTCTGCATTTAAGGTGCGCTTAATGACGGTGGAAACGTGACCTGTAATTAATACATCAAATGGGAGTGGAAAGCTTTTCAGGATAACAGAATTAATGAGATTAACACGTCAATATTGTGAGCTCGGAGTTGAATAAATATTTCGTTCTGCCCTCCGCACTCACCTTTAAGAACAGAGTTCAACAATTTGACAATCATAACAAGACAGAAACACAGAACGAGTAAGGAAGATACCAGAATAATAGCTCCAACCGCTGCATCACTCATGCTTGTTCCGGCAAACAGGAAGTTACCTACAGGCAAATCCATATTCATGAATGAATAACAAAGTTTATTAAAAACATCGCACACCTCACCACACCTTCCTCACTTTCAATGCAAACATTTCCATAGTAGAATGGCCAATCGTACATTTTTGCAAGTCCTGTTGTATTGCTACATCCCGAATATTAAGTATTTCATTGCCACTCAGATCCACAACCCTTTCATGAACAATAATTTCCGTTTTCGCTGTTTTACAGTATTCTTTGATCAATGACGCATCATCTGCATCCGTACAGTTTGGACTAGCCCAGCACTCCAGGACGGTGTCATTGAGCTGTACGAAGAGATCCACGAACGGATTTGTAATTACTGAAAGAATCTGGATATTTGTGTCCGATTGAGAATCCGGAATAATCAAATCCACAGTGGCTTTCGAAACATAGTACAAGTAACCTGAAAATTAACGTGAAACATAATGATTTACCCTTTGCATGCGTGCAACTCTTTGTGAATCTCAAATATATGTAATACTTGTAAATACTGCTTAAATATATAATTCAGCTCTTACCAAATAATACTTCTATTGGTAAGAGAACTATGACAGTCAGCCAATTAAACATATCCAGCACCGTTGCGCCAGCAAACGCTCGCCGAAACTGATTTCTGTCACCGGCTTGAGTGAAGGACACAATGGTGTTGGTTATCGAAGTACCAATGTTTGCTCCCATAATTGGAGGAATTGCCAGTCTGACGTCCATGACTGCATTAACGACATTTGAAAATTCATGTTCATTCATCATCATAATAATACATATATTTTTAAATAACAATTCCATGCATGGTATGTGCTTACATCCTGCTGCAACCATTCCTACAATGATCGACGTAGATGTAGATGAGCTTTGAACTAAAACTGTAGTTAAAATCCCAATCATGACTCCTACTACAGGGTTCTGCAAAACGCTACTTTTTCTAAAGATCTCCCCTGCTGCACTCCCACCGATCAGTCGAAATCCAATGGACAGTAAGTCCAGTGAGCACACAAAGAAGTATAGTAGAGCCATCAGTCCAATCAACTTTCCTATGCCGATAAGAACGCGAAATATTTTCCCCTTTGTACTCAACTCAGACCAAGGCACACCTGTTGGCTCACTGTTTTCTTCTATCGCTGTGACATCCCATGGATCAACCTGAAAATCAGGGGAAACCAATGGGTGCACACTGTCACGCCGTTGTTTCCCCCGAATGTACCGTATTTTAGAACCCCCATCAGATGAATCAGTCAAGGAATTTGTGGGTGAGCCTTTCCCCATATTGTTGTCCTATATCAATGTTATTCAATATTAACGCTAACTGTAAGATATGTGTGTAACCAAGATATATTATTTAAACTGTATTTTTAGTCACGTTTTCAAACGAAGGGTTTGTGTGAGCTCCGTTACAACTTTCCTGCACCAAAGTTTCGGTAATGTACTCACATATGCTGAAACGCACTCGTTTAGCACCAAGGCTGGCACGAACCTTTGCAGCAACGCCTTCCTCATTTGAGCATTTTTCCTGATTCTGGTTTGTTTTGTCAAAATCATTTTGTGTACTTTCTGATGGCGACGATTCCGATGAGATGACTAATGAGGGTGATGTTATTATGTCATTATCTTCATCCTTTTGATCCCTGTTTTCGTCATTATCTCTGACACTTTCCTCTTTTTCCATGATGATGCTATTCATTCAGGTTTCGATCAGTATGCGATGATGAAATCGGAGATACGACGAAATTGAAACCATATCGGGGGATTATTGGAAAAGGTCTCATTCAGATTTCTAATAATTACTTGTATGACGATGCCATTACACCTTTTTGTTATCTGTCGCACGTTCTTATCACATATCACAACTCGTAGTAAAAAGTATGTTAAAGAGCTGATGCTGATTTCCTGGGTTTGTTTGTTTTTGTATAATAAATGCTTGTTTTATATGCAATTTGACTTGATTATTACACTCATTTCCTGAAGAAAAAAATACCCAAGTACCCTAAAGACATGTTTTAGTTTGAATGAGTAAAAAAGTGCATAATTCTCAGCGTATGTGTTGCATTGAGCATTATCATCGAACAGCTATTATGTAAGAGTGGTGAATAGTAAACAACACGCTCAACTACACTGACACAGTTTCACACAGTCACAAGTATACTTTAAATTGACTGATTTTGAAAGGAGTAGCTTATGAAAAGTTCTGGTCAATCAATTATCTGTTACTTTGCTAAAACAACTCGTACATTGTAGCCTTTCCATATCTTTACGGATAAACATCAGCAACGCTGATTATAAAATTGGAATTTGATAATTGGAAGGTGAATATGTCAGTGGAAACCAAGAATAACAGTATTATTCATAGATCAGTAGTACCTGTATGTTCATATAGAGCAGGGAAGAAGAGTAATTTCATGCACATTCTACGGTGGTTGTGTCACATTTATTTGAATTGACTTGTGAACCTTGCACACAATCACATCTGACTGAACTGACCCATATTTTAAAATAAAATATTTAAATTACAAATCCATGGATAATCAATATCTATACTTAGCTGCACACAAAATACGAGAGCACAGCACAAAACAACCTTGTTCCATGCAATGAAGCACAAACTTTACTGGCTTTAGCGTACATTATGCAGTAAAAAAAACTTCTTTTAGTGAGAGGAGTCCGACATCACTCACATTGCATGTGTACAGTTCAATAAAAACAGCCAATAAAATAAATTGTAATTCCAAATTATCCTTCAGGACAGAGTCGAGTCGGTTGCGCTTGCGTTTCTGAGAGCATAAGTCAGAAAAGAAAAACCAGCTAAATTCTCATGCAACTTCGTGCAATACCATTTCATGAATCATACTCAAAATGATTCTTCGCCTGTGACTTTTTTATTGTAAGCTATGAATCTTTACGTTAACTCTCACAATATTCATAGATGGCTATTTGATGTTAAGCATTATTTACCACACACATAACACAACATTCGTACTAAATGCACACACATATTATGACGTGAGTTTGAATGAGTAGACTGTGCCCATACTCGTATACTTAGGCATACTCCTTTGTTGTGGCTCTCGTTTAACTTTAAACAGGTAAATAAAAATAAACAGCCTTACAGAACATGAACATATTTTTATCCATCTTGAGCTAAAGTTTTTAGCTATGAAAAGTCTGAACTAAAATCTACACTATATGAGCGTGCAACCGCCGTTGATCATAATATTATTAGTTGTAGTCTTATGCGAAGAAAATATTATGCCAATATTCCCCATGCTTGTTTTATCTGTTATTTAATGACGTGCATTTTGTATAGGTACATGCAAACTACAGAATAATGATATGATAATGATGACTTGGTGGAAGCTCCGAAAAGGATCATATTCTATGTTCAGGTTATATTTTTAGCAGCGTTTGTATATGCAAATAAAATTAATTCCGTGCTGTCATTCTATTCACAACCCCTTTCTTTAAATTACAATTATTCCTACACCTTGTTAACATAGTATAATTTTATATACGTACTTGTACTGTTTATTAGTTTCATCAGTTGTTATTGGAAGAAGAGATTTTGTTTTACTGTGAATTTCTTAGTCCACGTCATAAACAATCGATATGGAGTACGATTTGCAAATTATGCATGAGACATTCGCTTTTTTGAGAAAAGCCTATTGCTTATCCATATCATAATGTGAGTCACATGCACATGACTTCGTTGTTTCTCATGATGTCCAAAGATGACCTGTGCAAGGGCAACTGTCCCCATTCATATATTGGTTCATATTTCATTTCAATTGACGTTATGATGTAACTTTTAGTTCCCAGTGGTGAGGGACTTTATTCCCATCCCTGACACATCTAGAATTATAAAGATGTATAGCGTCTTATGTAGCGGTGTTAGGTCTGCTGTTACTGCTTTGCACATTATAATATTATATTGCATTTTTCTGGTCTATACTTTAATTTACAGAAGTATATCTCTGGTTGATCACAACGCGATTTTAATTGCATTAACAATTTCAATTGTGCACTTTTAATTGACAATTTAAGTTTTGAGTAGAAGCAAATGACAATTTTTTTGGGTAGCTCGTCTCGTTACGATTAAATTACTTCCGAGCTTGATACTAAAAGTGTGAGCAGATAAGTTCAACTTGTGATTAAGAAGCTCACGTTCATAAATGTTCCCACACTGGCCACATTCACAAAAGTAGCCTTTGTCACTCCATATTTTATGGGTCATGGGTTACATGTGAGAAACTTAAGGGAAATTTTTAAATTAAGGTAAACGATGAGTTATATAAGCATTCATATTTTACACAATAATGCGTGCAGTAAGCAAGCACATCTTAACTGCAATCTCTTGTTCTACATTTCAATAACACAAGTATTTATACCTTTTCCCACTGGGGAAAACCCTAAAAGAATGACAATCTATCTACGCAAAAAAGGTTTTTACTGCAGTTTGAAAATTGGAAACCAAAGCTAAGATGATAGTCCATAATGTATCTAACACTTATAAAACATAATTATATCATCTTCTTCAGCAAAGCTGGAAATGAAAGTACCCGTTAATTCGACTATAAATGTTTTACTGGAATGATGAAAGAAGTTATTCAGATTCTGAAATATACTCTCAACTCAAGATTATTTATATACCACGAGATCTTACATGCATAATTTCATAAAGTATTTTAGCAGAGCTTACAAGTACACGTGTAAACGTACCGAAATTGGTAATTGTGAAACACGAGCTGCTCACATCATCATAAATAAGCACAGATAATTCCATCGAATCACCTCTCATTTTCAAGATTATTGCATAATTATATAAAAAATTGTGCTGCTGAAAAAGCTGGCTTGTTTCTGGCATACGCATAACATAACCATATACACGTTTCTAGCAGTCTCGTAGGTGTTTTGTTTTAAAAGATATGTAGTGAGTTTCGTTGACCTTGTGCAGCAATTGATTATTACCTAATGTAGTAAAGTCGAAATTAGGTATGAAGGCATTTTACACCAGCGATAAATATTTTGCGTTGGAAATTATTGAAATTGCTGGAACCATATGTTGACATTGACAAGAATATTGAAAAGTTCGGGGGGATATAAATATAAGCCAGCGAGCAAGCATCTGTATAGTTAAAGCGAATAATCATATCAAAATTAACATTATGCCACAGGCAGCGTCTACGAATTCATCTCTACTTTACTACTGAATTGATGAATTTTTGTACTTTACTTGATATTCATATCATGCTCACGAAAGTAATTTTATTCTTGAATTTACCCTGCCCATTATTTCTAAAGTTTTACGTTTTAGAATGATAGAAATTCACACGAGCGCAGCGTGCACAACCAACCCATATGCACGTGATCCATATCGCATTTGTATTTCCCTTGGAATACTCGGCTCGGTCGGAATATATCAAAGTCGCTACGCTTGTAAAAGTTCATTTCGAACTTGAATCAACTTATCTTGCATTGATAATCCGTTATTAGGCATGCAAATTAAAAATGACTTGGTATCGGGGATATGAAATGACAAACTAGCCTTGCAGTGTTCGGGGCGAAGAGAGGGAGAATTGAAGAAGTTAAATAAAACCAAGATGTACTAATCACGTTGGTCAGAAATTGCCTTCCCGAATATTTTACAAATTGTTAACAACTTAAATATATCAACTAACTATATGCTGATTTTGCGGTAGAGGGGACATTAAGAGAAATCATGGGTCATTAAGGAGTTATAGATAGGTAGTGAACGGCAGCGGGTGTCGGGGGGATATCCTGGGTCAGTGGAAGGCATCCTAGGGCAATGCAACGGTGGATATCCCACAGCGTCAGTGGATATCCTAAATTCCTAGGGTACACTACGCTTCTTATTAAAAATTAGTATTGCTAGTTGAATTTGTGCTTGTTGCATTAGATGGGCCAAATACATTTGACAATTCAGGATGATGAGTCAATATGGACGTCGAATAAAGGGTTATTGCTGTTTGCCTGATCCCACCCACTTCACTTTGTGATGTGATGTACATACAGAGCCGTTGTGTATATTTTGTGTACACTTTGCTTTGGCTTATTTGACAGACCAGAGGAGAGAGGAGATGTGTATGTGTAGTTGTACATCATCTCACTCAATGCGTTCGGCGTTCTCTGGAATGTAGGTATGTCTGTAAATACCGCAAAAACCAACCATGTATACTGTATTTGTTTTGTTCTCTCACAGAATCATTCAGTCTCCAGTACAATCAGCGAAATTAGAAGATGAATTTCACTAGTCTCTTATAATCGATAATAAAAGTCCTTTTGTCGTTTGAACAATAAATTCGCGTCATATCATACTCGTCCAAGTGTCAGGCGGCTGCGTAAATACAGCTATTGACGGTTGACGGTGGATTATTTATAACGTAAGTTCAGCATTTATTAAAAATCTACTGAATAATCATTGGCACACCTGTGAACTTAAATAGAAAGAAATTGATTTGGTCGACCACTGACAACTGATGGCCGAAAAGATGCTTGTTAAAACTAAAATGTTCACTTTATCATTTACAGCAGAGCAAAATAATTAAACGGATGACAGACGTCACGGGTTGAGGCAAAGCATAAATAGACTGGTGCAGTGAAGGACCAAGGATTACACTACACAATATATACACTCACAACTTTTAGCTGATAGTGAGCTTTAATCCAGCAGTGATAGATTCTAGGGTGGAGTTGGAGGAACGAGGAAGTTGGAAGTAGAGCGCATATATTTCAATCTGGTGTAGCGTCCTAATAAAGATGTCTAACGAAAGTAAAACGAACGTAAGTAATTCAATAAATAACATTTCATTATTGGCACGTTGGCACCGATTAATTTTCTTGGATTCTGAAATACCCACTTGAAAAACGAATGACATTCAGCATTCTTCAGTGTCAGCATATTCACCTATGATTATTTTTTCGGTAGGTAAGCGATCCAAACGCCCAGGGATACGTTGGATTTGCTAATCTCCCAAACCAGGTTCATCGAAAGTCTGTTAAAAAAGGGTTCGAGTTCACATTAATGGTCGTAGGTATGAACACTCATTGAATTGAATTGAATTGATCTTTATTAACGTGTTACATAGCTTCAACCAATTAAACAGAGGCTGATCTCCCAGCCATAACACAATCTTAGCCTAACAGTTTTTTCTTTACAAAATCAGTATTCATGGACAGTCAATTAGATTACGAAGTCAAACTCACAATAAATCATACATCACTCAATAGTATAAGTAAATAGTTGATCTAAAACTAATAATATATTCTTTTACCTTGTCGAGAAAACTTACCACAGATAATTTGTCGGATATGTCGAGTTTTCTTTTATTAACAAACCCATTCCACTCATCTATCGAACACCAGTTCACAGATTTTTTAAACAACTGTTTTTCATAGGTTGGAACACATAGTAATGGGCGCACGTCTGTAGCACGCTTGGATATAGGATACCAGTGTTTAAATAACCGGTCATTACGGAATTTTGCCACAAATTTGATTAGCATGTACCGCTTCCTTTCTAAAATTGTTAAAATATTTAGCTTCGCATAGTATGCGTGTATTCGGAACGAGTCTTTCTTATTCTTTAGTTTTCCAAATTTGCTTATGTAAAAAGATAATATAAATCTGTCAATTTTTTGTTGTAGCCTGTCAATTTCTTTTTGAGAATGAACACACCAAACTATTATACTATAGTCTATTATCGATAAAACAAACGCAGATAATAA
>JAHZNA010005450.1:0-17454 GCA_027743935.1 Sinodicranocentrus sp. ZH6 | reverse complement strand
ATCTTAACAATGTTGACCTCGTTTCACAATGAAGGCTTCATTCAATTTTTCTAAAATTTTTGTATGTTCTTGCCCGCTAAGTGCAGCACAATATACAAAAAACTCCAACCATGTTCCAGGGAATCAGCATCATAATCTTTGAATTGCTAAGCTCTGTGCATGACCTTCAAGGATGACAGTGAACTACGCTGTAACCATCGTCCTCCCTTGTCTTTTTGACTCAACCTTATAAAGTTGAAGGTGTGTCAAATCTCCAGTCACAATTTGTTCCAGAAAATCCCTTTGAATTTAAGAGGTAGAAAGGCTCTTTGAATATACAAATTTGGCGAAAGTACGAAATAAAATTTATACGGCTTGTAAAAAATATTGTGAAAATCTTTGAACCTCAATATCTTAGGGTACAATCAACCCCAGTATATAGTATGGGTATCATCTGTAAGACCAAATTTCTCTCTTTCGATTGATATGCAGATGAAGCATTAATACTCATTCCTCGCCCTGTTATCGAGAGCCAAAAGTGCTTAAAATTTTTTGGTACGACCCACGTATACTTACTACTTCGCAAAGAGGATAAATGCTTCAATAATATTCAACATCTCCAAGACAGGCTATCCTTAAAATGAGTGTTCTCATATAGTTAAGACATTTCAAGCACCCAATCAAATAGAATAAAACATACTAACATTATGTTCGCTCCTTAAAATTCTATCAAATACATAATTACATGAAGCAACCTTCACCTTCACTAGGTGAACTCTAGTGAAACTCTGATTTTCATTTTATGCATAAAAAACCTAATATTTTCTGCATTCAAGAATATTCACGATACCAATATTAGGAACATTAAAATGGTCCAACTCAACACAACTTTAAATGGCGATAAAGTGAACGATGCACGAATGTAGGGATTAAATTGCAAGGGAAATTTCTCTCGTATGAAAAGTGCGTGATTTTGCCAGATGTTAAGAATGGAAAACTAGATAAAAAATGTAAAAATGTATAAGGATGACGACATTTCAGGTTTTTTTCGACTTGCTAATGATACCTGATGATCAGGTTATTTCTTCAAGGTTACCTTTGCACGGTACAGCAGCCTAGTGGAAGAAATTTATAAAACATCTATTGTAAATAGCAACAGCAACCTTCTCTGATGCGGCTGGATAAAGTTGTCTCTTTAAGTTGTAGGAAAAAAACTTTGTTGACAGTGTCCTCATCTAACCTTTTAATGCCAAATGAAGATACATACCTGCTCTAGCTAGTTATTATACGCATACCACAAGATCCTTACCTGTGTTTCATTAATAATGTACATTATTATATGTACATGTAAATTGCAAGAGTTAAGGTTTTGCTTATGATTGTTTTTTTTTGTCTTAAGTGACTCCATGTCCATCGAATTGGTCTATCACGCTACTTTAACGACAAAGCTATCAGAAGCTGCTGAATGAAACAAGGAAGTGCATAAGTAGATTACATACATTTTTCTGCATATAATAAGCGGTGGCCGACTGTATTTTTACCCTTGCGAGGCGGAACAACTTCCGATTCCACTTTTATTTAGGGTAAATACCATTCCCAAGTTGACAATTGAAGGTGGTTTAAGCATGCAATGCTAATCAATCATGGACAGATGAATAGCTAAGTGAACATTGGGAGTTTTCCAATCGTACTTATGGATTACAAAGGTTGGTTAAAGTAATCCGCTTTTAAAAGTAACAACCTAGCATGCTTGTCCGTGTCTTTACCTCTTGTGAAAAAAATAAATGATGAAAAAATAAATATGCATGAATCCAGTTCATTACATTAAGGTAGGATACCTGACAACAAGCCTACCACTTGAGATGACGGGTAGGGGGATAAAAAATGACGTAGTTTATCAAGCAACAACGGGAAACGACATAAAGGAAAAAGATAATCCATCGATTTCTTTCATAATTCCTAATAAACAAGTGCAAACAGATAATTTACTCGTTCACTCCCAAATAATGAAAAAGCCGTTTGTGAAAGTATTTATCGTAAATATGGTAGACTAGCTTCATGAATACAAAATGTATGTATGATAAGTGTATTGGTTGGTCTTGGCATTTTTATGTTGTACAACAAAATACACTTTACCACACATTGCTCTGTATGATACTCTTTTTTCAGGAATGATAAAGCGTGATAATGCTTTTATGACTTTTTAAAGACCCCAGCTCCAAGTTATTAAGTGAATGTATGTGCATAACTGTTTCGGAAAGAAGTAAGCCAGGCTCATATACGCTAGTCTGCATAAATCCCAAAACAAGGTAACATACACGCATATTTACGTACAGAAAATAAGAAAAACCACTTCAATCGATCCCCTTTGGACATTTGCAAAAAAAAAACCTTCAAAAAATGAACATCGCATCAGAAAAAAGCGATCATTCGTCTGCGGTCTGTAACTAGTTTATGGTCTTTTCCAATTTTATGCCATAGATAGAATAAAAGTTGCGCTGGAAATACTAAAATAATCCAGGATTTCATAATGCTGGTATTCCCTTGACATTGCAAAAAATGTTTCCCGATGCGTTCCTACGCATGCATGAATTTACTACTAGTCATTCAATTTCTTACCGTGCTATATGATTTTCTTTTTATTCATAACTCATGTTTACCAGAAGCAATCTCATATAGACATGCATATTTTCATGTGAATAAAAATTAAATTCAATATTTTTGTAAATTAGTACTGGACGTTCAAAGTACAAAACTCGCAGTGTCATTCTGTTACATAATGAATAAATCTAATCTATTAAATTACACAGCGATGTTGCACAGTTTTATAAAAAATATTTTATTCAATAGTCAATAGAAACTGGGAGCCTTTGATTATAATACATGATGTTGCTGATTCATGCTGCAATTTTCAACTAAAGATTCTATTTTTCAAATCATAAAACAATTAATTGAATCGTGAGTGAAGTACATAAATCATGCAATTTAGAGATTTACTAACACTTGATGCATTTTTTTCTAATCACTCGGACAATTCTTTGTGATAATATTATTCCCACTTCCCACACAAATAACATTCAACGGAAGTCACAACGATAGATGAATGTTCCATCATACACCTATGCCGAAATAAGCTCCATTGAACTCAATTGAACATTGAAAAAATATATGATTCAACTCAAGCTTCTTAACATGGAGCTGCTATCGTTTGATACAGTTATTCTAAAAAGTTCTTGATTTGATAACTTGTCAAGCTTTCCTCTTGTATTTTAAGCATAGCTATGCACGTGCTAGTTGCACGTTTTACTATAATCCACAATCCACCTCATGTGGTTCTTGTCCCATGTTTCGCATCGTGCAGCTTTAGATATAGTTGCACTCGTAAATGATTAAATTTGTTGACTTGCAAACTTGCAATCGAGCAATGATTTTATACAGATCAAGTCCACGACTCGGCCAAACATCCACAACAATCCATATCTATCCAATTTTTTATGTAACCTTCCTCCACGCAACAATTTTGTTTTCTTACACACCTATATGAATGTACCTTTAGTACAACTTCCTATTGACCACTATGACTACTGCTATTTCCTCACAATTAGTGTATATGAAACAATGGAATGAGCTGCTAATATGTAGACTTTTATGTAGTAAGTCTATGAAATATTTATAATTGTAATGCAGCGTTAGTTACTTGCTGAAGTAGAAGATTGTGCATGAACGACTGTTGTTTGTTTCTTTTAATGCATTTTGTACATAACATAATAGAAATGCACAAAATGCAACTTTTTATTAATATTATCTCAGCAAAATCATCGTTCCTAAAGTGATAATGCACTCAAATATGAATTCACTTGTCTTATAGTTTTGAAACTATTTTTTATCGAGACACTGTTTTCCCCTTGTTGACAAATAAACTTGTTTGAATAAATATTTGAATTTTTCCCATTACATTGTAGCTTAAATTTATAGGCGTTTCTATGTTACTGCATTAATCTTTAATACTGTTTTAAACATTACAGGTTAAACATTATTACTGTAATTACTTTTAAACTAATTTTTCATCGACTTAGGCAAGACGTACAAGTTAATATTTATCTGACAACTGCGTCACAACCAATAAAATACACGTTCATCGCGATTACGTATTTGCTGGAAAAGGACAAACTAAACATATATACATGTATAACTATTTTCATGATAAAACATCATTGCAATGGAGTACTTGCACGAGAGTAAGTGACTAGACAAACGCAACTGAATAAACTTTGACCACTGACGGTGACCGCTTAAAGTTTATCGAACAAATAAATACGCGAAGGAATGAAAAAAAGCAGAAGTTTTTCTCTGATGATATAGTAGAAACAATAAGGATGTGCGGAGAAAAATTAATTTAGTCTCTTTTACGGTTCATAAATTCCGTTAAACTCCATCAAAATCCCAAGATTTTATGTCGTAGACAATAATGCAATGTCTGGCCAGGTTCGTTTTGATTTTTATTGCAACCATTTCCGATTTGCTTACTTCTTCCTTATAGTTTTCAGAACCCACTCTACTCCTTCCTGTGGAACATAATTTTTGATGTGATTATCATACACAAATTTCTGCTACATCGTGCATTCAATTCAATGCATCGTGATATAAGGATTACGGCTTTTATACTCTCTCATGGTCAATAAAGAATATTTTCCCATGGAGTAAAATCTAAAAAAGATTGAAAGAATGAACGGAGTGCTCACCCGGACGCCTTCTCCTGTAGCAGCAGAACAACCCTGAATTTGCCATGCTCTGTCCCTGACTGTGTGAAGATTGAGAGATCTCGCAATATCAGCAGTGCTTGCTGCGTCTGCTAAATCCTGCTTGTTTGCAAAGACGATTAACGGGACTCCAGCCATTTTCTCATCTTCCAGAAGATCAAACAAAATCTCTCCAGATTCTGCAAGGCGTTTCCGATCTGCGCTATCTATCACGTATATCTATAAAAACGAACAAGAAAAGTCCAGTCCGTTGTTAGCTAAACTTGACAATCAGAGATGATCATGAATGCATATACTGCAGTAAGTATTACATACAAGGGCAAATTGGGCAACTCCGCTGTTTGCGGAAGTATGCACTGCTAGCTTCCTCAGCAGTGATAGAAGGCCCTATCATCGCATGCAAAAATGTATTATATTTTGATCACATATATACATTATTATTCAATTTTTTATGAAGAAATAGCTTTCAAGTTTTACCATTCTGAAAACACTCAGGGTTGCTGCTTATGTGGAACTTCAGCTTTTCGCTACAAATTAGCCTTCCCGTGAGGATGGTTTTAAGTCAGTTCGAAAAATTTCGACGACGCTTCTCCCTTTAAAAGTCACTATTTGGTGGCTGCACGTGAATTAAATGGAATGCACAACTGTTTAGAATAAACCACCCAACAACAAATTAATTTCACACAAGATATGAATTATGACATCTTAATACAACTAACGGACAGAAAAACAATGTAGTACAAAACTATTGTATTATAAATAAATGATGATTGCTAGCTATTTAAATAAAAGATAGTTTTCACTTGATATACCACAAGAGTCAACTACCTTTCCTGTGTTTTGGGGGAAATTGGTGCATTTCTACCGTGCCATGTTATCTTGGTTTATGTTGCTACAATTACAGTTGGGGAAAATGCTATTCATTAGAATACTTTTCAGAACTACATACACACTGTAGAGCACTCCATGGAATACTATAAAAGTGACGATGTGGAGGACAACGTTGGGTATGGACTAGAAGGAAGCATGACTTTTTCCCTAATAGATGACTATGTAGCTTGATTTGTTTACTAGAAAGAACCCTGTCGCCATGGATACAATATCAACCCTCCCTGTGTCATGCTTTTTCATGGTTCATGGCAAACATACACGGACAAGAACATGGTTATATCACACTCGAGCTTATGTGAAACATCACACACAATGCAAGTGTTATTTTATCGTCAGGTTCCGGTAACATGATTGCAAATACTGGTTTCACAATATTTGTATGTATATATAGAGCTCCTACCGACACAGGAAAAACTCATACCAGATTGTGACATAGTTGAAACATGAGGTAAAAAATTCTATCGGTCCAGTAGTATGAGTGTTATATTCGCCCTTTACATATAAAAGTACCAATTGGCCTTGATTTCCCAGCATAAAAAACGATTTGGTGGATGAGTTATCAATAATGCCTCAAAGTCAGTCGAACAAGCTCAGTCAATTGGAGTCAGTTATGGATAAATATTTGAGATTGAATTCGCCGGACTAGGTGACGTCTATATTCCATTAAATAGTTTCCATGCAGTGCTGTGATAGGGCAGGGGTGTTCACAACGAAGGAGCACAATTCCTGCCTTATACTTTATGATAAAGCTTCGTTATTTTTCAATATGACAGTCAAATTAGACTTGTATTTAGCCCAGTTAATTTTGGTATTATTCCTTTTTGATGATACACCTCTAGTTATACGGGCTGGAATGAGCTCCCAACTTTATAAACTAATAGAGGCAATTTGATCAAAAAACAATTCACTGTAGCTGAGAAATATGTATATTCTAATTTAATTGGAAATCCATGCAATCAAAACCAAATCAATGGAATTTATCTAAACCTTCAAAACAAATCAATTACGAGGGTTCTCATTTAATTCGAAGAGAATAAAGGTTAGGTTGAGTTGACCATGAACAATCAGCATTCATTCATTGAAATGTTCTATTATTGTATGCAGCTGGATGTATATTGTACACCATAAATCAAACGCAAAAAATTGAAAATTACAGTTTTTTTTATTTAAAGTACTTGAAAGTTCAGTCATTTATGATCATTTGATAAATGTGATACGAAGATTTTTTGAAAGAATAATTGAATCAAGTTCGACACATTTTAAAATAAACTACACTATTCAATCTCTCTCTAGAGATGCGAATCACTGTTAATAAATACATACTCCTGTGTGTGAAAAATAAAATTACTCATAAGAATTTCACGCATCATTCCGAGAAAAGCTTTTTCGCTAATAATACAATCAAAAAATTCAGGAACACATGTTCATACATAGCTATTTATCTTTCGTGTCATTCATATTAAACTAACTGTACGACAAAAACATCAATTAGCTAATTGAAGCCAACACATAAATGCCTATAATTATCATATCGAGCGTAAAAACTTACATCAGATTTTGTACGATATCAAAACTTTAAGTTAGACAAAAGAGTTGAAACAATACTTTTGAGTGACACTTGAGTCAACTTTTAAAAATTTGACACACATGCGACAACTTTCACAGATATTTCCCGAGGGACGGCTAGCGTGGATTTGGCGAACAATGTTTTTTGTTAATTGTTTGAGGACTTCCAAGAACAATGTCACACTGTAAAAATAAAATACACAGCATGGCGGTTAAACCACTAATTTGAAACTACTAAATTAAAATATTGGGTAATAATTTCATAACTCATTCATAATTTTTACCTTATCTTGAGCATACTTCAGTCTTGACCCCATATCCTCTGAGTAACCATTTTGTTTGAAAGACGCTAATTTGTAAGTGCACATAATTCGATTTGGACCTATAGTTGAAACTGCTCCTAGCAGTGGACAGAGAATCATCTTGGTATGGTCACGGAAATTATTGATCTGCATAGTTCCATTGCTAAGAATCATAACTACAGCACGGGATGTCCTAAACCAAGTCCATAAATTTGGCAGACGGGCAATGCAGCTTGAGTTAGTAGGGGATTTCCCTCCAGTAGACTATATAATGAAATATTAGTTATAATATATTCAGACCTAACATCCTTAACTGGAGGTATGACGAATATGAAAATCTAAAGTACGCGTACCTTCAAAAGGTTCTCCTTCATGTACTGTTGAAAGTAGTTTAGCAATTTAACCTTCTTCTGAAGCATTTCGGGATAACATTCGATGGTGAGATAATTCTCCTTTCCTCCCCTCTCGATGTAGTGGATGTTGTTGGAATCAGGAAGTAAAATAAGCTTTGTCTGGTCATTAAAACTCACTCCAATAGAATCATCCGACAACTGATAACCGAATCCATATTTGTCAGAATAATCTACCCACTTCGAAATCCAGAGCATGGGGCATAAGCTGGGGTCTTCACTTTCGTCTTTTAGATAGCAAGAAAGACAACCCATATAATTACTTCACTAGTCAGATAATAGAATAACCATGCTTCTGTATATGCTTATGTTTCAACTAACCATCAACTTTTCCAAAAGCCTTGATCACACCCTTTCCTTGCAAAGCATCAGCTAACTGATTTCTCATACTAGCAACAAGCTCCATGATATCAGCACTGGTCATTTCGTAGCCACGTTCCATGGAGTTATTAAGGGCAGTGATCCTCTCAGCTGGTTTATTAGTTGGTGTGCCTCTGGGATTGTGCTCAACAAGTGGTCGTCTAGATCCAGAACTTCCAGGCATAGGTGGTCTCTGGCTTCGTTCAAAGCGAGGAGCAGTAGTCAAACAGGATACTGGCAGTGAAGGCGGAATGAAAGCTATAGGAGGTAATAAATAACTTCTGTTAGGTAATGTAAGTGATTTGACATAATTATATATAAGCATTGTAGCATTGTTGGTCAACCTACTTTGCGTAAGAAATTCATGGTTAAGAATCTGTCTAGCTGTTGGTCGAAGGGAAGGTTCGACCTGAAGCATTTTGGTGATTAAAGATCTTGCCGGTGAAGTCACTCTTCCTACTGGCAAGTGGTATTCAGCACGACGAATCTTCGTGTAGGTTTCACGCAATGAGCCCGTTTCAAATGGAGGTTTCCCGACAAGTAATGTGTATCTTAACGATAAAAATGTAATATACACGTGTACTATTTTAAATTTCACAGGGTTTCATCAATCATCAATCAACATCACAAGGATCTGTTATCACAAAAGCATAATGACAATAAAGGCTTACAAAATGCATCCAATCGACCAAACATCCACCTCGAAACTGTGCCCTCGCTTTCCTAAAACTTCTGGGGCTATATAATTAGGCGTACCACAAAGAGTTCTGCAAAAAATCAGGAATCATCGAAACTTTGATTAAATACCCGCTACTACGCTATCTGCTTTCGAAAATTCTGGACAGTTAGATATACTTACTTTTTCCGCTCCCCGTCATACGATATGACTGTAGCCAACCCGAAATCCCCAATTTTGAGCTCCATGCTATCGTTGATGAAAATATTTCCCAATTTCAAATCTCTATGAATAATACGCTTCTCCTCGTGAAGATACAACACTGAAAGACACAATTGCTTCAGGAAATATTTCGCTTCCTGTTCAGTGATTATGCGTCGTCTTTTCTGTAGTTCCATCAAGCTCTAGAAAATAGATAATCGATACAAATCAATTACTTGTCTATATCAATGAATGTAATTACTTTTCAATGAATAATTTAGTTAGACATTAAGCCTCCAAATGTTACCTTCTTTGCACATAGTTCGAGCACAATGTAGACGTTGTTATCGTCTTCGAAATATGAGTGGAAGTCGACAATGTAATCATGCTTTAAATCGCGGTGAATTGTGATTTCCTATAAAACCAGAAAAAAGCGTAATGTATTTTATTATATAAATTACGTAGATGCACGTCACGGCATGATACTTATTGGATAGCACGGGATGAGCGCATAAAGTACATTAGAAAATATTGAACCATCTAGTGAGGTCTTTGAATCCGGAAGTAATACTGCCTTCATCGTCACCTGCTATATCCTGCATAACGCGTCGAATGCATTTCTTTTCTACTTTTCCTAGTTCATCAACATTAGTCACTGCTTTCTAGAAGACTGGGGTTATCATGGAATGTCATAATATTATTTTATCTATCACATAGAACAGAGTTTCCAATAAAGTAAACACTACCTGCAATGACGAAGAAAAATGCCATGAGGAATTCACATAAATTCTTACATTGCCCCTATATACGTACATAAGTACAACATTGTAGCAGTAGTAGTAGCCTTCTTAGACGTACTTACTAGTTACTAACTAATAGCATCCCTGATTCCCACTATTCTGCAAACCAACCAACAGAAAAATGCATATTCCAACTAAGAATTCGTCTCATTCTTTTCCAAGTTTTTATCATGACTTTTCCGGAATCTACTTTTTTCGTGAGAGTAAAAGCAATCCAGATCATCAATCATGATATGGCAACATCTTTATCAGCATTGGTTCAACCAAAAGCACACACCACTCCTACAAACTAAAAGGCAAATACTACATACTTCCCCAGTTGGAACATGAAGGACACTGCGGATTCCGAAATGGGATAGCAGGCGGTTTGATTACGTTACTTACATAACAAATTTAGAACGACCTACCTTATATTTGCCAAATAAAATCTATTTTCGCATATTTCTCACGTTACGAACGACTATCTCTTCTAGCTGACGTTTATTTGACAAGCACGAATTTTACCCATCATGCAGAGCATATTGATTTTCTTTGCAACGCAAAACGCAACATATGATGAAAGTTGATTCCATTTACAGACCGATTCGGATTTCATCACAATGAACCAAGTGCTATGCAATAGAACTTATGACGTACCAGCCACCGAGGTTGGTTTGTTAGGCTATATGAAGTTCCCAGATATGACCCGTACTGGAGTGCTTTCACTGTTCTCTGATAATTTTACTTCCTACTAGCTAGACTCATTCGTGCCATATAGTACGCAAAAAGACACACATTTGTTGTGAAATCATGTAGCTCTGGAAACTTTTACATCAATGCCTTTAATTTCATTGGTCATCCACCTCAACGAGGTTTTTCACCTGCTGCCGTTTACTCCACACGGTAAACTTCCGGGTATAAAATGGAATATATTTCATACATAAGCAATGCAATTTTTGCAACATGTACATTTAGTTAGACGCTGTCTTGAGCATTGATATTTCTTACAGTGATAAAAAGTCAGGTCGTGTGACTAACTCGGCTTGTGTAACTAACGTAAGGGTAAACGTTCCTCGCTTATAATTAGGTCTTCAAATAATTTCCTATGGGACGTAAGCAAGCTATCGATTGCGTTATGGAAGAATATTTGGCAGTCATGCAAACAATAACTAGTGTAATATTCCCCTATTCCTCGAATATGATCTACAGGAAATCAATACTCTTCCAATATTCCGACAGTTCGTGAGTATGAACCGGCCAATGCCAATGTATCAGTTTACCCGTAACTATAAAGTATTGCCGAAAATAAACTTTTAATGAAGCGGTTGGATAATAAAACTATAGTTTCTTTACCTGTGCCATTTTCTCTCGTTGGTGGGGTTTCACAAGTAGACTTTTGTTCACTACTTTGCATGCCAGAATTTGTCGGCTTACTGGATCTATTACTTCGTAACATCTCGCAAATCCACCCTGTTCACAAGAAAATAAAATTATGTTAGCAAAATATAAATGTCGTTTTAGAGTGTTATTTAATTTTAACTCCTTTGTTTTAAATTGGAATCTAATAATCTGTTAGAATACGAAAACATGGCTAAAGTATTGTTCTGGGATACTTAATACAATTAACATTGCTGAAAGCAGTGCTTACCAAGGCCGGGTGTAATTGCACATTTTAATTCGAAGGTCATACGAAAAGCGCACGCGAAATAAAGCTTACAAAATTACCATTCTTCAATTATGATTTACAAGCCTCATAGTTCTAAGGCTAAAGGTCATTCAAAATTGATACATTCATAATGTGGGTAGGTATTGGTATATATCTCTTAAACTGTAAAATGACTTTTCCATATTAGAAGTAAAGTCAATATGATCATTATACACCTATTTCGAACTAGAACTAGCTACACATTATTTTTACATGCATTAGTCATGCAATTGCAAGAACAAAATGTTTCAAATTATACCTTTCCAAGGAACTTCCCCCTTTGGTAGGAAATTTTCTTCAACGGATCATAAATGACATCAGGAACTTCCATCTTTTCATTTGGCACGGCTTTCAGATTCGGGGTGATCTTGGGTGGTGTACGAACTGGCTTATTCGCTGTGAGAACATTTGGAGCGCGAAGCTTTGCGGGATCGGCTGGATTATACATGGTTTCTGTGAGTAGATTTGCTTCCTATTGTTAAATTCCAGATAGAGAGTTTTAATTACAACTGAATCCGCTAAATTACCAGCCCTCACGAAGAAAGTCCTAACCGCCTTAAGTTTAAGCTTGTTTATTGATGTAATAAAAACGGCTGACGGTAAATGATTTCACAACCGTGCATGTATTAAGTATACATTTGTCCAGCACCACAATGCATCTGTATGTCACAATAGAGCTTCTTATGGAATGCCGAATAAAACAAATTAATCTATAATGCATTTATAATTTGTACAAGTACCCAACAAAATGAAAATGCATTTTCATAACGTAAAGTACATTTATTTAAAGTCGGTATGAAATGAAAGGTTGAAGGTGACTCGTCGTAAATGAAAATAATAGCGCAATTAAATGAATGGTAAACAGGCTTATCACCTAATGCCAAATTTGGCCAGTACTACACAACCAAGAACAATAAAAATGCACTTACTCCTTTAATCCGCGTGCCGAGAATGAGATACTCTATTGGATGGAAATTAATGTACTCGGTTAAAATGACAACGACATGTACCTCTTCCAGCTTCTCTTCAAGTACTTTTACTGTTTACTGACTCATTCATTCAAAATAGTATCAGTATCGCTGTTATCCTGCACAGTTATAAGAACAAAGAACCCGAGCACGCTCAGCGGACGTACGTTGCATGTAATTTATGATAAGATATGACACCATAAAGATCCCATACATTGATAGCCATTCAGTTCAAGCCTTTATAAACAGTAAATCTGTTCATGTAAATTTAAAATTCAATTAGAGATAGATCTACTCTGACAACTGACTGCGCATGACGAATAAACCATAACAAAACTAAACGTAAATCCCCAAATAAGATAACAACTGACAAGCAAATGACGAGTAAAAAAATCCCTTTCTCGTTAAAAACATTCACCCTAACAAATCTATATATCCAGTAACGAACAACTAAACTCCTTGTCAAAACACTGATGACCGACAACTCCTGAACAACATAACAAAGTAAACAATTAAGAGAAATAAAATTCCTTACCTTTCCTCAACAGGATTACACGGAACACACCGAGATTGAATACTTCAAAGTTAACTGGTAATTGACTGAGTGAATTTATAAACTAAAATCTAACCACCTCAACAAACTAAAACCGTTACATCAAAAAACTGGAAATTCAATCCTATTTTTCAATTTTTTCAATTTTTTCAAGACAAATGTCCTCTCAAATGATTTTCGTCTACAAGAAGTGTCCTCCTTTGTCGTCTCTCGTTCGTTGGGAAAAGATGGAAAATTATTCAATTAAGTAAAAAGTCAACGAACGACGAACGGACAAAATGATTTGACTACAGACACATCCTTCCTCCTCTCTCTTCTTATCTCTTCTGGTCTTGTACTCAACAAGCTTCACTTCGTAGACACGGGACTGAAGAGAAAGGAAAAAAAATACATGAACGGTCAACTCACCCGACCGACTGACTTACTACAAACTTATTATTATGGACTAGTTGCTTAAAAACTTTCATATGGACTATGCTACTTCTTACGAGTGAAATAATAAGCTGTTTCTTCTTCAGTTGGTAGTTGAGCTGTGTGAGCACTGCTTTACCTAGAAACTTGCTACTTCCCCGAGTACACATATCCCTATCATATTTTTTTCCAGGTCCTTTTTTTCCTTTCATGCTTCAATGTTGGCTTTTTGGAGAGGCAAATTTTCTGTCAGTTAGCTTTTTCTCTCCCTATGTCTCCGTTCCCTCTGGATGTGATGTGAACATAGTTAAACACCAATATACTGACACATATAAACAATCCCTCGCCTTCCCTCTTCTCACATGCAAATCATCCAATAATCCTAACAGACACTCTTGTTCAATTCAACAAAATCAGGAGGAAAAATGATATACATGCATATATATATATACCTTATATCCTCTTCTTCCCTTCCTTTTTACATGACAATGATAACCTCCCTTTTTCCATGGCACAGTTAAGGATTTTTCGTCGTTGTTCACTATTTTACCGTGAACGAGGCTGGTGAACTTGTTGGCTTGGTAAAGATAATGCTAATATCCTGCATTATACCTTTCTCTGGTTTTTTTTTGTAAACTGTTTTTTATACTTAATCCTAATCCTTCTCATGCATTCATATGTGAGTTGATCGTTTCGAGCTAAAAGCTGGACAGAATATTCACAAAAGCAACACTGTGCTGTGGATGTTTTTAGGTTGCCTATACCGCCTTACCACATGCATATACATGTGCACCATAATGAAACGGTGTTTACAGAGATGTGAGGATGTTGACAGGAGAAGAAAAAATTCAAAAGCTCAACCGTCCTTTCTTTTCAGCCAACGGTTGACCAAGCACCAGCATTGGAGGAGGGTTAAAGGAGGAGTTGACGATGACCGCGAACAAAGATCATTTAAATCTTTTACCTAGTAAGAGCTAAAGCTTGTCCATTAATTACCTGATGAGTAGAGGAGAGTAGTGTATGAGAGATGAGATGGGATGGATGGAAAGATGTGGTAAATCTGGATCACTTTTGGTAGCTTCATGTGAGATGCTGGGAATGCTATGTGTTATGGATGAGGATAAGTAGAATGTGATCTGCTCACTGTTATATGCACGCAAATTGACTATATAGCTACGTCTTTGTTCATTCACCTTTGGTAAATCAGTGCCGCCTTGGTTTTTATGTAAAAGATGTGTGGTGAAATGATCATGATAAATTTGCAAGATTGACGGAGGCGCTTGCCTGGAAATGAAAAATGTAGATTTGCTTTGGATACTAGTTGTTACGGGCTGTTTGATGCAGTCATGGTTATCGTGTGTAGCATATTAGTTTGTGCAGACTTGGATAACTGGAGATGGATGATGAAAGACTTAATTGTTCTGGCTCCACTGTGACCTCTATAAGCTGGCTGACGAGAACGCGCCTTGATTTTTCTACCCCAAGCGGAACATTTCCCACCACTATGGAATCTACCAACCCTCTGTTTGTACCCCAATGGACTTTACTCCATTTGCATAAAAATGACTAAAATTGCATTATACCGCAAGTAATGTCTCATGCATTGGATCATATGTCTCATCGTCAGACATTTTATTATTCATCTACTATATGAAGCTTCTACCTGAGTGACCGTAGTGCTTGTTATGGAGGGAAGCTCTTAATGAAATTGGCAATTCCGTGTGTCGGTCGGTCTGTGTGTTATCGTTCAACTAGCCTTATTACCGCCTATATTTCATAACGAAACATACGAATTTCATTGGAATTCTTTAAATGTTTAACATTTAGTCTAGAATACTGTCAAATGTGTATGAGCAGAGCAAGAAATTCTACACTGACGAGGAATGCTCAAAAAATGTGACACCAATTGGGTCAAGGTCAAGTTAAATACTTTTTAGGTAAATTGACTCATAAAATACATTGATGAAAATTTTTCTCTTGAATCGCCATTCTGGGGGATGGGCGAAGGGTTTTAAAAGCTTGTAAGGTCAAATTGATTAAATTAATTGAAGTGACGCCACTTGTCATGAATTATTTTGTCGCTGAAGATATATATGTATTTATGGGTAAGTGGCGGCGTGTCAATAAATGAGAACAAGATAAAATCGAGTAGATTCATTGTAATTATGTCACCTATAACACCCATGTAACAATAACAATTCATGCATTCAAAATCCTAAGGCTACGCAACTATATGTCTAAAATTAATGACTAAACATCGAACCATTCGCGATAGATGTCCTATTAATTTGGCATTAGTTAATTAGTGCATGGGATTAGGGAAGGAATTAAGTTGATATTATTGGAATTGATGAAGAGTCCTAGTGCCATAGGATTGGATGTGTTACACTTATCTAATGTCCACAGAACCCAGCTATATAAGGCAAGAAGCGAAAACCAATGCATTAGTATGGGGACAACAGTTGTACTAGGAACCAATGAGCGCACTTGCGGTACACCCCAGAAGCCAATCAGCAAAACTGAGGTACACCACAAGCACCGCCCCACTAGCCAACATGAGCCAATTGGCAGGTGTTTCGTGAGGCGCGAGCCAAACTTATTGGATACACAGCGAGTCCCTATACTAATGCATTAGTTTTCGCTTCTTCGCTATATAGCTGTCTTCTGTGCCTAATGTCAAGCTGCAAGCCAAACTTGAAATGAAGGGCAATCGTGCCAATCAAGTATAAATTTGCATAACTAATCATTCTCTTCCATTTTACTCACGTAATGTGAACAAATAACTGAACAATAATAACAATAGTAATAGCCAAGCGATTTGTTTACATCATGTGACTAAAATGGAAGAGAATGATTGGTTATGCGAATTTATACTCGATTGGCACGATTGCCCTTCATTTAAAGTTTGGCTTGCAGCTTGACATTAGGTAAGTTGTATACGTGAAATGGATGGTTACACCTTCACTCTAACGATTTGATGCATAATTTATTTTTGTTTAAAAGATTTTGGTCTCAAGATTTTTTTCCTGGATGTTTTTATGTTTAAACATTGCCAAGTACTAATTTCAGTATGTGTATCAACTAGTTTTCTCGCAGTACAAACAAATCAAACAAAAGTGCTCTATCTAACACGTTAAGATTTATAAATAATTACTACAATTACCACATGACAAATGTGTCCCTCCCCCAGCATAGCAGGGGCTAACAGCTAGTACCCAGTAATGGATTACATTTGCATCCTCTTCCCAACTGAAATTAGGTGATCTAGAATCATAATCGGACGTCGTAGCAAATGTCCAACGTCCTGTCTACTGTCCTTGCACCTGATATCATATATATAAAAGGAACATGTACGTATGTGAATGTGATAGGTTGGACTTTGCTTTTGGGGGATGATTTTTTTTCATGAATAAGTTTTTCATGAGTTGAAAAATGTTTCCCCAGGGGGGTGGGGGTGACCGATTACCCCCAAAATATTGAAGGTGTAGTTTTTCACGAAACGTCCAAAAATCGCATTTTCAAGTCGATTCGACACATTTTCCTCTTTACCCCCCAGGGGTCACTCCAACCCCAAGTGGTTGAATGAGCTCGGTAGGAGTTGGTTTTTGGGGGAATGATTTTTTTCTTTAATAGTAACATCTCATGAGTCGAAAAACATTACCCCAGGGTGATGGTCAGTGTATTTTTATCGATGTTTTGTGCTCTTTATTCTACGAGCATACACATACCTTGATGTATATATTTTTGGAATCCCCAAGACACGGGGAGTTGAATGATGTAACATTTGTACCTCTACCCCCCACGGGGGGAGGGTTTTTAAAAATATGGTTTTCGAGGGTACTGATCGAAATATGTTTATCTGAAGCGTGTATGGACCAAATTTCATGCAGTTT
>JAHZNA010005449.1:0-15231 GCA_027743935.1 Sinodicranocentrus sp. ZH6 | reverse complement strand
CGCTGTAAGGCAATCATAAATACGTAGATGAAAGTTCTGCAATGAATGAATGTACATATCCTAAGATAAGCTGGCCGTAAGGTAGCTAAAATGAATTAGGATATATACATAATGACAAAACATCCCCCCTACCCCCGAGGGGTAGATCGATTTGGCCTAAAATATACATAATGATTAGCCGTGGCCTGTATAATCATTATGCTAAATTTGAACTTCTGATGTCATAAGAAAAATAAAATTACCCCTCCCCTTTCCCCCCGGGGGACGACCGATTTGGCCCAAAATATATCCCAGGATAGGTCTTGACCCAATGTACTTATGTACCAAATTTGGTAAAAATCGGTCCACGCATATCGTCAGAATCGTGTTAATTCTTCACCTAAACCTAGATTAGATCCTTTCACTCACTCACAGTCATTGCTTAAGGTAAAACCATTCTCAACTGCCTCTGTCCTTTTCAATATGCATGCCCAAGGATCCTCACTCACGGCATATGGCAATGGCAGCTCAACGGAAATATGGTAAAATCAAGGAGCTTGAATGTATTAAAGCTCCCTGGGGTAAAATGCTCTATCGTGTTTTAGTAGTAGAAACACATACGAAAAATGCACAGGATCGAGAACATCAAGATCTGATAGGTACGCACAGTCCCATATTTGTTCATGCATTTACTTGTATATTATGAAATGAAGTAACTCACACGACGCTACTGTTACCGTGAGTTGATCAAAGTACATGCTTACTTACAAAGTATGCAACGCGAACGAATATCCAAATTTTGCAGTCACGAGCAAGAGAAAAGTAAGTACATCCGAAAATTCGGAACTTGACTTTGAAAGCTACCCGGAAAGTTAAGAGCCAGCCCACCAAATGCCCGCAACTATCCGAAATTAACAGGAGTTAATACGAGCAAGAGAGCTTCCTATTCCGATCAGTTTGGGAAGGGTGAGCTCTGGAAAAAACGAAATTTGATTTCAACCCTAACTCCATTGTCACCCTATATACAATATATTCAGTAGCACAAAAAGCAGTTGATAACACAATCTAATCCGAAATCTCCCCGCTCGTTCTGTCGTTCCTCCAGTCACTAAACTAGCGAATGCTTTGTGAAATGAGTACAATAGCTGCTAAACTCCCCTTTTTTGTACTTTATTCATGCAGACCTACGGGCTTTGCGATTGCCTAACTTGTATCGTATCATGCATGAACTTATTCAATGACAGCCCTTCAATGTACACATACACAAAAGGAGCCCTTCAATGCGGAAGTCACTTCAAAAACCACGTTCGTGTGCAACTGGGCCGCCCAGCTACTAATATAGGAATCGAATGTATTTTTGGGCAACACAAGTAACAAACAAGTTAGGGTATAAGATAAGCATGACTCGTATAATTTGCAGAGCACGTGACGGCTGCGACCACATCTCTTGGCTACTTTTGCAGTAGTTACTTATAATTGTACATGTGTAAAATAATAAGTTTCGGAAGGAAAGTAATTGGGATTTGAGAGACAATTAATTATTAATTATCGTATAAAGTGATAATATGATTAGTATTTTTTTCTATATGGAATGAAGTGAGCTTTGCCATGTATATAGAGGCAGATGCGTCCGTACATACGGGATGTTGATACCTTTACTTACACGGCATGTCTGTCCGTATATCGTGCATACGTTTTACACATTGACTTGCGTGTATTTAATTTAGGGCGATGTTGCATAAGCGAGCACAAGCACATGGTCACATCTCAACTTCAACTCAAAGAGCGGCACTCTAGCCTAGATGTGTTTTCTCGTCTTGAGGAATGGAAATGATTCTTTGAAGGTTCTGAATTGTTTTTCAGTCCTTGTGCTGGGCTTAATTGACGTGAAACTAAATTCATTGTGTTCATTTTAGGGATAGCAGTAGACGGGGAAATAAATTACGGTTGACGGTGCTCAAATTTTAGTTAGATTCAGTTAGTCATAAATAAATAGTCAATGGAAGATGCGATCTGAACAGCTGACATAAAGTTTTAACTTTGAGTTGTGGCTTTACCTGTTTATGCAGTGATATCTTGTGATTTTACTGTAATTCGGAAGACAGAGACTCTGGTGACCGGTTCTTGGAATAGTACAAGGGTCGGTAAGTCATTAGTTGTTAGTGTTTCTGTAAACTTGTATTTTCAGATGTCCATCTTATTCATTATTTAGTTATATTAGTGACTGACTTATGAATTGTTTGTTATCAATTACTATTATTCACGTTATATATGTGTATGTTGCGTTGAGTTGTGTATAAATAATCACTGATTCGTATGCATCCTTCAGCTAGCCAACTATACTCATGACTCATGAATTAATGTGTTTTTATTCAGAGCTCCAGCTGGGGAATGGCGAAGTACCTGATTCAGATAATTGTCTTGGGGACGCAAGCAGTTGGACGAGCTTTTGCTAAGGCTCTACGGCAGGAGTATCAGGTACAATATATTTTATACTGTCTATAGTCGTTTAAACTTTTTTTTCCAGTAGTCATTATCGTTGTTTAGAATCCACAATTAGATTCAAGCTCTGCAATTAATTTAAAATTTCATTTACAGGCTAGCCAAGCAGCAGCAGCAGCTCGTCGAAATACAACGGGAGGTAGTGGCGGTGGAGGAGACACTCGTACTGCAGCAGAAAATATGCGGTTGGGTATGTCCCTTGAAGAAGCTCGTCAGATTCTTAACACTAGCCTTGAATCAACGCCAGAAGAAATTCAAAAACAGTACGAAAACTTGTTTCATGTCAATGATAAGACGAAAGGAGGGTCTTTTTATATTCAATCAAAAGTGTATCGGGCAAAGGAAAGAATTGACCAAGACTTCAAGCGTGGTGATTCAGAATCTGCGAGTAAACCCCCTGAAGATGCAGATATTGGAAGAGAGCAAAAGTCGCAGATGTAGTCGTTAGTCGTTATCCTAGCTATATTTAGAGAATATTACAAGAAAATGTCATTGTCAAAGGATATACGTAAGTTACCTTGCATTACCAATGCCGGAATAAATATCTAATAATAGCACGAAGTGACGGATCTTCCCGTGGCAAAGTTTAGAATCTGATCTAGCATTGTTGTTTTAGTCGTTCTTGAGCATTCGCATTGAACTAATTGTTCGTGATATGATTATGCTTTTGCTTTAAGCCGGTGTGCTTTGTATATTTACTTACTGATTTGAAAATAAGTATGAATTTCATGGCAACATGTTGCGTGCTGGTAACTTTCGTATATCCGAGCTTGACAAGTTACGTCAACGTCTGCTATCAAGTATGAAATGAGTCAATGATCCAAATATTCAAATAATTAACGCCTTGGTACCGTATAGTACAGATATGTTGTTAGATAGAGCAAATAAAAGTAAGATTTATATTTGTGAATAACTCCAGAAGGTCTGTGACTACCACTACCACCACGTCATTTTTAAATTTACATTAAATAAATAGCAGTAATTTACAGGAAGCTTCAAGAATTTGTAAACTATGCTATGCATTTGCAACTACTGAACTACTGACTATCAGGTCGCATATGTTGTACACATTTCATGTGGAAATGAAGGTATTACCGTAGTTTTTTTTGAAGGGCTAATACTAATCGGTTCATTTCAATATTTTGTTTCTATTTTAACTACAATAATATCTATAAACGTATTACTGTATTATGGTATATGACTGAAGATCTACGTTTGATGTATTACTATAACAATTTTATAATATGCATAGGTACTACTTAGGTACTCTTAGAGTATACTTAAAAAATCATTCATTTGCTAGCTGTAATAAACTGTAATTAGCCAGTTTCTCGTAGACAAAATCATAAAAGACAAATGCACGTACGTATAAAACAAAATATAGTTTAAACGGAAACAAAACATTTCACAAAAATACATAAACTGTGTAATCTCTGACCTGAATGACTACGACTACTTACTAGGTAAATTGATATTTTTCGTAAACTACTCAAATGTTTAGACTTATAGACATATATTTATTTTATGTTCATGATTCATTCTGTAACAACAGATCACAACAGCAAACCGCTCATATTACAACTTGGTTACGCACTATCACTCATTTTCATTTCTCGATCGTTTCCAACTTTTAGCTTTGTCAGCGTAAAAGATGGAGATTTAATTGTTAATCCAACACAGTTTATAGACGAGTCATTCTTATATTTGTGCTATTCTAAAAATTAGCTCAATATTTTCTGCTTATAATGGCTATACTTTATATGTATGTATATATATATATCCGACTGCACTCGCCATGCACTTGCAGACTAGGTAATACTTTCGACATGTTAGTAACTAACTGAACTGACACGTCAGTTAGTAGCATTTCAGGTATTCCTTATTTTTCTAATAAGTCTCTACGTGTGCAGGTATCTAAAATTTGCAATAGGTATGCATGTTTCATTATCTATATTTATCCAGCAACAGCTAATAACCATTTAATTTCTTGGATTATTAGCACAGGAATTGTTCCTGTGGTATTAAAATCATACGCGTGATGTGGACACCATGTCGTCCAAAATGCACACACTACAATCTACCTCCGTCCGTACTACTACAAGTCTTAACTTTTATATATTAACTATGTTTCGGCTATCCTTTGGGGATAATATGTATAACTGGCAAGGGATCTTCATAATAATTAATTCTGTGCTACGATGATTTACTAATCGTTTCTATATTTGAAGAATTAAGCACGGTTACAGTGGATGATAAACTTTTGAATATAAATGTCAAGCTTTCGAAGCTTTAATCTTCCTTCATTATCAGGACAAGAAAATAGTTCTGATTGAAGAGGCTTCATGAATTTCAAGAACAATTACTTTCATAAGGCGTAAAATTATTATTTCGTAATTAAATTAATTAATATTCCTCCGGTTGTCACTATGTCATGGAAGTCATTAAAACTCCTTAAGAAATGTAGACCATACAGGGTCTAATTGCATTCCACTATCCAGATTCATTAAAGGAAAGTTGTCTTTGTATTTCCTGATGTATATAGCTTCTAGTTATAATTGTAAATAATAACATGAGTAGAGTACATAGGTTATAGTTATACCTGCTACAACTTTCGACTACTAGAAAGGGATTTGGTAGGTTTAGGTTTATCCTTTCTTAAATGAGAATGTTATTTTTAGCTATTTCTACTACTCTTCCAAATGACTCGAAAAACATGATTCGTTATCTGTTAGCTAACGCCATTTCAACAAAAATATTTACCAGTTGCTTCTCCTTCTGTAGGGATTGAAATGTTTTTATTTTCTCTCCACACAAAAGTTCTAGTTTCGAAGATTTTCAGGTAAGGTTCAAAGACCTGGTTAAAATACCTTGTACCCGTAATTCAAAACAACCTTTTTCTCTCACGTGCATTACGTTTCTTATTATCATACATGCACCTACACATATTTACCAGGTGTATTTCTAAAATAAAATGAGGAGAATTCGTCTTAACCTGAATTGAAACACATCAAAAACTTGCTCCACTCTCGCGATCAGCATACTTGCATGCCAACAGGAGGTTGTCGTTGCCGTGCATTTACTTAACGCATGATTTTACAATACTTTCCGATAGTTGAATTGTTTAAGCATAGAATGCCCAAACAAATACAGCAATCGTCATGAGCAGTACTGCATTGCTGTTAACAAATCTGTAAATTTTCAACAATTTTTTACAAATTAATAATATGCTACCATAAGCGTGACTGATTTTGATCTTAAGTAATCTTGCATAGTGTTACCTCTTCCAAAATTTTTCTTCGTCCAAGAATTTAGCTGCAGATGCTGCTTCCTCTTCAGGAGATAGTCGTGGTCCTTCTTCCAACTTTGCCTGCTCGGTTGCCTTACTATCAACCCCACAAATGCATCTCAATGCCTTCATCACTGACCCATCAGGTTTAGCTTCTTCATCTGTGTAAAGTCATGTGTAAAGTGTGAACCGTTTATACTGTAATTTAATCCTTGGTACATTTTTCTTGATTCAGATTCAAATACCTTCTTTGATAGTTCCGTTGCCATTGACCGTTGCATTTGTATTGTTATTTGGAACATCTTCATTGTCATCCATGGGTTTGCGTACCAACTGACTGTGCCGGGTCCAGAATGTCAATCGTTGAAGCTACATACGTAAAAGATTATTTACTATTATCTAACATGTTGTATGTACGAGTCTTGTATGTAATTCTGAAATGTCTTTGATGCATTTGCACCGAATGTAACTTCAAAATAACGTAAGAGTCAGTAAGTGTCTCACCTTTTCCGGATCGATTGGTGGAGTAAGAATGCTGACAGTGTAGGTTACCAGAAGAGTAATGAGAAAGATCAAGCATCCAAAGTGAAGGTAGTGAATTTCCCCAATGAACCATTTAATCCATTCCGGTCGCGAGTCTACTTCACCTGCATCCAAAAAACACTTTAGTGAAATAATAAATTTCATTGCTTAACCTCCTTCCACTTGTAACCAGTTGTTACCTGATCCACAAGACGGTGCAATAAAAGCAAACTCCAATACGAATCTTATAAGTCCCAAGACAAGTCCTATCATCAAGCCCCAGAATGCGCCCTACAACAAGTTTTTTTTTTAATTTAACGAAATGAACTTACAACAGAGTGAAAGCCTAATTACATTATATCAATTCTCTATTCTCCATGCATTTCATGCAGTGTTTCGTCCTAACTAAAATGCATGCAGAGTGCACATAAATAATGCGTCAGTAAAGCATTCCACTGAAAGTATTTGCTATACCTAGTTGCACTCTAGTTTTTTAAACATATGCATGCATTATTTAAGAGCATTTTACATGCAACTTGCCATTCACCATTCGTTCAGCTTTTCTCAACTTTTATACAATCATGTTTAGAAAAAACATGAAATCCCACCAATTTTATCTTCGTTGCAGGAACATTCGTTAAAAAGTCCCAGTGGGCGTCGAATCTTTGGCGTAAATGTGGAAGGAAGTTGCTTAAAAGCCGCCTGTTTTGTTATTTGTTTAACTCATGACGCGGAAAGTGAGCCGTGATCATTTTCAATTTCATGCTCCTTCCCACAGACAATTAGATAAAGAAATAATGACGAAGATTTGCGGAGAAGCAGAAGCCATTAGGATATCTTAAAAATTTAGCTCGAAAAGGTCATACAAACGATCATGTGGACGGAACGCTTGACAAGGTGATTGTAAATACTTGATAGAATTCCAAGTAAAAAGTTCTCAACTTTCACGTATGTCATAAATAAAAGCCATGGATGGATACTTATGTACCTCCTCCACATATCCATCGTTTATCTCTATCCTAACTTGTTAGGATCGGATTACTGAATTTCCGCCAAGTTTGCTCTCTATTTTATCTGGAGCTAATCGAGGAGAATACAAGAAACCTTATAAGATATAATTAGTCAACAATTTCATTGCAGCTTAATAAATAAGTCAGACAACAACCCACCAACTCAATCATTATCTATGTTGTTATTCAAAACAAAAGATACCTTTTGAAAATGTCTATTATCCCTTAGGAGAAAGCTGCAGACTACATTGGATGAAAAGTTCAAAATGTAATTGAATAAAGGCAGTCATATTAAAACTTATTCTCCAGCTGCTCTTTGTCTTTGAATTTGATGATTTACACTTGACTCATATTTTTCATCGTCCTCTATAAAAAGGCCAAGGTCCATAGCCCTATCGCATTGAAGAAGCGAAACTACATGTGCCTTTCGATGTCCTTGGTGAAAACCCACGCATTTTAAGTAAAATGTATTCGTTCCCACCATAAAATTTCTAATAATTCCGATTCTGACTAGCTTGGAATTCGAAACGTTCAACTTGTTTTCCACTGGCCACGCAGTTTTCTACCTACCTATAAATAAAAAATCACCTTTTACAAAAAACACTCATGCATATGCTAAGTAATACTGGTAAAGCCATCAAAGATACTTTTCCGAGCAGTTTAGCGATCGAAGTGATCGAACTTCTGTGTAGCTTTATGTGAGTAACCATCCCCATCCGCATACGCTTGTTAAAATCACTACTGAACCACTCAGACATGTGCAAAGCCACTCAATCTTAAGTATTCATGCAGATATACAAAATTTCCAGGCACAGTCAACATAGTAATCGTCAATCGTACATAAATTTCAAACGAGTTAGAAGTTATGGGTGTCCTATCCTGCAAAAATTGTTAACCTGACAGCAGTAAACTGGAGTGCTGAAGCATAAATTGATAAACATATTCAATATAACATTTTGCATATACTAATATATAAAAAGAATCTCTAATAATATTATTGCGTTTTGAAGCAGGTAGTAGACACAAGGCGACAGCTATGTACCCCTCGCTTGAGTTGTTGAGATATGTACGACACAATAAATAAGCATAACAATTACAAGCATTCATGTACGAAGTAGTGGACTTTGAGTAAATCGCACACTCCCACCTGTTCATTAACTCGGTGTGAAAAAACAGCAGTGAAAAATACAGCACAGACTGGAGGAGCCAAGTAAGAGGTGATGCTTTGGATATATCGGAATAGCTGGCTTTCTCGGTAAGCAAGGATGATCGGAATCCAGATGATGCTAATTCCCACCAACAGCAAAACGAACAATCTGCACTCACACACAATATTACATTCGTATAGGTACACAACTCCATGAAATAAAGACTCTCGGGATTTTGTCACCAATAAAATGCTTGTTGACAATTCCCCATTACATCTTGCTCAAAATACCCGGGTACGTAGAAAATGGAGTACTAGGCACGAAAAACACATTAATTCGCCATGACCTTAAATAATCATATGTCTATACAGTTCGAAGAAAGGAGATACATATATGCATAACGGTCGGTGAATCATACCCATCTTCTAGAGTGGAATAGAAAGAAAAGCACTTCCACACAATTTTCCAGTATTTGCTTTCAATCAATCAAAATAATGAACCTATCTTTTCATGACGTCCAACTCACATCTACTTACTTTTTTCCATGAAAAATGAAATCATGGAATCATACATACATTTCAGCTGGTGAAGATAGTACATAGAATAATGTTTAAGTACCATTTTCAAAGTTATGGTTACACTCGGAATTACCCGCTTTCTTGTCGTACAAATTAGTGCTGAGCTGACACTACATAGTAAAAAATGACATGATGTCAAAATCCCTCGGTTTAGTCAAAGTCAATTCTACAAACAAAAATGCCTCTTTGAATAATAAGGTCGCACATGTCAAGGCGCTTCCTCAAATGCAAATATTTCATGACAGCATTTGTCAAGGTTAAATGAGGGGAAATAAATCTATTGCAACAATGAGTCCGGAGAAAGTAAAGCCAGCTATTCATTTCGACTGATGATTATGAAAACGGCATTTGAAGAATTTCTGAGTAGAGCCGTTTGCACAACATATATAATTAAATGACACGTATAAAGGAGAGATCAAAGGTAAAACAAGTGAAATTGCTTAACAGTTGTGGTTACCATACCGGTTCGTTAGTCCTGGTATAAAAAAGTGCCATGAGGAAAACTGCTGCCACTGGCGGAGACAGGAAATTGGATACTTGCTGGATGTAAACAAATAGTTGGGGGGACTCCATGCCATTAAGAATTGGAACCCAAAGGATAGAAATTGCCAGAAGAACCAAAACAGAAAGCCTAATTTTAAAATAATAAGAAGCGAACAGAAAAAAAAAATCATCAAAAATATAAAAAAATAAAATTCATCAAAAATATAAAAAAATAAAATTCATCAAAAATAATGTGAGCAACAAAGTTATAGCAGGAGATCTCGTAAACGAGTTTGAAATTTATTCTCATGAAAAATACGAAAAAGCGTCAATTTTACAAAACCCTTTCTTGATATTGTGAATTCGTATAGTAAGTTTTGATACCTTGAAATGGGATATGCATTTCAAACAAAAGATTAAATGAACACTTTTCTCTGAAAGTTTGTAAAAGTCTTTATGGTTAGTTTTTTTACGAAACACCACCATCACCACTGCATATGGAACGTATGATATACACCCACGTTCATGAGAATGTTGACCAAGTTGATCTCCAGAGATTGCTTAATTGCAATTATCATGAAACCAAGAGATACATACGCTTGGCAGAGTTGATTACGCTGTAGTGGGTACAAATATTACTCTTACCTTCCAACGAGGAGAAGTTCTGCATCAGAGGGATTTTTCCGTATCCGTGTCCAAATGTCAATGGTGAAAATTGTAGAGCTGGAGTTGAAGATAGAGGTCAGAGAGCTCATAAGTGCAGCCATCATTACAGCGAGCATCATTCCAGACAGACCTTATTAAATATTTTCAAAAATCGCTCGTATACGCTTCAGCATTTTTACCATGAGTTTTTAATTGCGTCGAAAATCAGATTAACTATGAAATATTTTTGGATAGTCTATGATTGCTTGCTAATTTTTCTCAATCAATTACCCGGTGGCATTATCTTGATGACGAGTTCAGCATAAGCAATATTCGTACATCCAGTAGCAGATCCACAAACGGATTTACAGACATCAGGATGAGCACATGCTATCCGGTCAGGGTACAAGACGCGAGCAGCCATACCAGGGAAAACGAGCAAGTAGAGAGGCAAGAGTTTCAGCCAGCCAGCCAGAATGCAACCACCTTTGGCATTTACCATATTCTTGGAGGCAAGAACACGTTGAACGATAACCTACGTAGATGTGGAATATGAACAGAATTACATCATGGTAAATACTTTAGGAAAGAATTTACAGCACGCTCAAACTTTAAAGACAATTAAATCCAAGCGGCAAGCGGAAATGAGTTTTTATTTGAATCACGCTCTACCCTCATTCCTCTATACCTGATCTGAGCACCAGTACCAAATGGAGGAAATTGTCATCCCGAAAATAACGCCAGTCCATGGTAAATCACTTTTTCCAGGAATAGCCGTCCGAAACAAATGCATTGCGTCATCAGGAACCGCTCCACAGCTTTTGTTGTTCGCATCATATAAAGTAGCATTTGGTGAGGGATCTGCCTCCGTCATGAATCTCCGAATTAGCTCGTTATATCCTCCGACAGCTTCAAAAGCTACGTAATTAAAAGCTCATTACATTCAACAGTTCAAATATCTTGTTACTTCTAAAATCTAAATATGTAACGAAATATTCTTCCAAAAGAACTGTTCCATGGAAACCCCTTGCAACTAGAAATATGCTGATCATAATAGTAAAGACTATGCATAAGTATTTTATCTAGAAATGCCATAAGCCTCTAAATTTATTCTAAAAATAAAATGTGTCAAATTTTCTCAATACCAAATGTATTGAATATTTATGCATATGCTTGCGTTTACGAATTCTATGAAATTCGCTCATTCTATGAAATTCGCTCATTCTATTTACCTCCGTAATAATTTTTATCATTTTGTATATTTGCCGACGCGGAAAATCAGGCAGGATTCTACGAATTCACACTAACATCTCTTTTAATCAGCGTAGAGCCATTTCGTGTGAAGCCGATAAAATCAACAAACCCTAATGTTTTGTGGAATTTTAACGGTCTGATAACCTGTCACCTGTTACAAATACAATCAAAAAGAAAAGTTTGTGAAGCGAGTCGAACTTTCCTTCATGTTTTAGTACTTCTCTGTGAAATCTATAAAAAGTTTGTAATCCTTTGCTCGCATTCCCAAAAAAGGCATAGTTATGCATAACTTCTTCAAGTGATTGTATTTATAAGCCACTCAAGTGGCTTTACATCTTATTACTACATGACCTTGTTAAACAGTTTTCTACAAAAAGCTCACGTACATAGTACCATCAAAATGGATGCCCCAATGAGCATCAGTATGGTTTGCACAAAGTCCGTCCAAATAACAGCAGCAAGTCCACCAGCAATAGTAAACAGGGCAGCAATACCGAGAAGAATGACGATTGAAGCGTACAATCCACCATCTCCATCGAAGCCCAATGCCAGTTGAATAAACAGCGCTCCAGCGTAGAGATCAGCCTGTGTTAAATTATAAGGAGAATATCAAAACCCTTACACAATCAACAATCCCCACTTATTTAGCTTGCGACAGCTATTGTATTGCTAGGAAACTATTGAAAAGTAGTTTTCGAAACTCTAAGAGGATTACGTTTTTTAAAATTTATTTTAACAGCAGCTTTCACCATACGCCATCACTACACAAAAGATCCAACTTTCAAGGAGAAAATACTTTCTTTTCGTTTGTCGACCCACAAACGTGGGATTTTTTCTTTCGTTTGCACAGCAAACATCACTGATCAAAAATTGACGTGACATGGCAATTGATGGGAAAATTTAGAATCGTTCTAAATGAAATATTATACGAAAAGGTGGGGTGACCTGATAATCAGAATATCTCAGATGACAGAAGACGTTCGAATGTTTTCAAACAGTAACACAATGGTAATCATATAAATCAACTATGTGTATGGTTTGTATAATAGTATATTGTACTTGTATGTCGTCGATTGTTCACGGTACATTTTTTATGAACACGTTTTCATGCATTAATGACATTGCAAAAGTGTTGATCCCTGGAATCGGTGTTTTGACATTTTACTTTTTAATGGAACTCTAGTTCTGATGACATATGATGCGCTGTGCTTCACTATATCAGAGCTGACACTACGTCAACACAAACTATACAAATAGTACAAAAAGTGTTTTGCTCTCTGGGATGCAGAAAGAACAACAAAAAAGAAAGCAACGTTTCAAATGATTCTATTGTGCAATGGTGACAGCAATCAAAGCAAGTCTATCTAATACGAATAAAAGCGAAAAAATGTGAACTAAAATGCTGAGCGGGATATTTAGCATTGGGAACAATGAAATTCTCTTACCGATATTTTGGTGAAAACGTAAAGAATCAGGGCAAGAGTTGCAAGATACACACGAATCCGTTCCCCACCAAACCGCAGTTTTAGGTATTCCGGCATTGTGTAAACTCCTGCGGCCTAAAGTTGCAAATAGAAAAGCATAACGGTTATATTTTCCGATAAAGGCATTGAAAAGAAATGAAGAAAGAACTAACCATGTAGACAGGAACAAAAATCCATCCAAGCAGAAGGATGATGAAAATGGCCTACAAAAATATCAACAATTTAGACGATTTGAGAAGCGGACTCAGGATCTAGAAGAATACTTTGAAATTGAAAGTTTTATTTGTTTAAACTCATTTTAATGAACATATTGTTCCAGTGTGTATGCTCAAGTTAATCGGATCCTTTTGGATTCCCGAGAATAGGCAGTTCGATGAGCACAAATATAGTTGGAGAACATAGCTAGAATGTGTTAATCTAGAATACCTAATTGCAGTTGTGGTAACTACTTAATTATTATGTTTTTCGTCAATGTCCAGTTAGACGTTTATTTGCTCATCATTATTTTCAAGTGTTTGATAATAAGGCTTCCAGAAACTGATGTAACGTCCCGCTAACCCATATTTACAGAAGTAACCAAAAAGGCTACACACACGCATCACAGGAGTGATTTATTGATTTGTATTATATTTATCGTAAAGGAAAATACCGAGAACAGATCGACGGGTTGTACAAAACTTGCACAACTTGTTATATAAACTCTTACGCTTTATGAGAACTATTGGAGGGAAACAATTATTACTTGCATGAGATTCGTGTATTTTTATTAATTTATATCACATTTCCGTTTATAGGAACTCACTTTTTCATTCATTTCATTATTGTTCATATAATTATGAGGAAATATCTACTCTTATCTAACTTTTTAGATTTTGATCTTAATCTTGCATCATGTCATCTTTCTGTTTCAGAGGACCACACACAAACGCAACCTCGCTCCCTTTTCCCATCACGATGACTACGTTTCTGTTCTACAAGCTATACTTGCATGGCAACTCTTGAGTGCATTTTAGTTTTATGCAGAGATATTGGATTCTCACAAATTGTCAGTATAAAATCCGGTAAGTTAATCAATTTAAAGGGAAAAGCTTCAGCTTCAACCACAAAGGGACTCGACTAGGGAATTCTTCTCATTTACTAAACATATCTGTTTTATATTGCTTTCTCCATTTTAGCACCGGCCTTGACGTTGAAATAGATTTATGTGGATGAGTGGAGAAGATGCTTCATCTTCTCCTTTTTACTTGTATAATATTCACTAGTAGCGTGGGATTTGCGATCTAATTTTCTTACCAAATTTGTCTCAAGAGGCAGAGTTCTGTTTTACTGTATCTTCGTTTTTCTACCAGTGGCACGCGGCTTGGAAATTTCATTATCACTACATCTCTTCAAGTTTAATGCTATCAACGAACATATTAATTCGTGTACAGGATTTTTATATTCAAACATCTTGTTTATTGCACGAATTTCCTGTCTCCACTACTTGTGAAACTCTATGCTAGTTTAAATCTTCCAATAAACATTGAGCTACAGCTTTCACATTTCCCTTGAAAAACCTGTCAACCTTCAAAAGACATAATGATTGCCTAATGACCCCAATTTGACGTCAATTTTTCCGCATGCCATCCTCAAGTCCCTGCTACACTTCTCGACGAGACAATCATTGCCACCTCATTTAACCGAAAAAGATTGAAAAGCCAAGCCACCTCGCCAACCACTACCATCCTACACAGTTTCATCAGGAATTGTTGTCGTCCATTCACCACCACTTGTGTTTGTTCGACGTGACGCCACTTTATGCTAGAACACATGGATAGTTCTCATAATGCTTTAAGTAGTGCACACGAGCCGACTAAAAATCTCCTTCAGGGTAGACCACAGCTTTTGCTTGGCTTGTTTAGAGGTGGTCTTTTGTAACTCGTTTTTTGAGGCGATAGAAAGTAAACCTTCCCCCACTCTCACTTCCACTTTCATCATATCTTTTCTCTCGAACCTAAAACCCTTTTTTCGTAAAACAAGAGCAGGCAATACAATCTCCTTTGTCTACTCTGAATCTGAATACGACACTTTGTAAGCATGTGGCAAGGGTATGATGCACGATGATACAAAATACATCTAATACATCAACATCATCCAAGTCATCTTCATTCATGTGAGTGGTGCTTTGTGCCTACGCATCTTCGTCATATAAATGAAAATTTACTGGGTTTTGTTTATCTACACGTCATACATACATAGGGCTGCATAGGGATCAGCTGTGTTTTTGTTTACCTCTCCAATTTATTATTTTAATTAATTTTCTTTTAAAATATTGACTAAGTAATAAGACAAATTTTAAAC
>JAHZNA010005448.1:0-10507 GCA_027743935.1 Sinodicranocentrus sp. ZH6 | reverse complement strand
TACTCATCTTGGCCGATATCGGTATACATCATACTTGTCCTTATAACGGACGCTGTAGGTATTCATCATATCTCTAGAGGACTCAGGTTGGCCTGTTACATTTGCGAAGGGAATGTATTATGTGGAGTGCAAAACTTCCGCATGTGCGACACCACCATTCCCAATGGATTCGTTAATGTGGCCCACTACAAGACCTGGATTGACGCCGTCCTTGAAAATATGTAAATTTCAATTACTTTAATTCGAATTTGGAAATATCAAAACTTTTGTAAATTTTTCTTTGTACAACAATTTCTTAAAAACTTATGTTAAAATGAGCAAATTTTAAAAAGGTAAATAAAAAAATTGCAATATTGAATAGTTTGGTAGATTATAGCGAACATTCTCGTGCTGCATTCACATTTCATTGTTAATTGTACAAAAAAAATTTGAGAGAGAGAACAAGGTAGCTGAGTTTTACATTCTGTTCACTCAAGCAGCAAGTCTGTATGCATGTTTAACATAAAGCTGTGCTCAGCTTCTAGTTCTTGGTTTTCTACCAAACTACCTACTTTGTGGTGGAGCGCATATTAAAACTGGTTATCATTTTAGTCAACTTGCTATCTTTGTTTGGGTGAACATTCAACATAAAAATGAGACAAGCAATAAAAACCTTTTTCCTGCTATTAATCCCCCTTCCTCACGGTGGATTACTGATTACTCACCTCATTTATGGAAAATTGAAGAACCGGAATTTTTATGCTTACAGTCTGCAGGTTTTATGCTGTGAAATTATTCGCAATATGCTTCCACACAATAAACATGAACATATTTTATATAACATACATATATTTTTTATTGAAAATGCAAATATATTTGTGTCAGTTCACACACGCTCGTTTTCACATTATGTTCAGTTCACCCTCCATTGCTTGGTTGTTAGGTGCACCTGCAAGAGAAGCTATTGCTCATTGATGCTTAATTTTTAACCATTTTCTCTCCTCCACCTTGCACTTAATTAGGGTGAGTGAAGACAAGAGTAACAAGAATTTGATCTGCCTGCCTGCCTGCACATAAAATCAATGCGTGTAGTATTAAGGAGCAACAAGTGGGTAGGTTGTGATACTTTACTGAACGTATTTTGTGATGAATGACGTCAATAATGTAAAAATATTTTAAAAATAGGTTGTCGGCGTTTTTTTCATATCATTAACTAAGCTGTCATCATTTGAGGTTTATTAATAGCATAACAAAGGGTAGCAATTATTTCATGAATTAAATGTTTACCAAATCATCATCTTTTACTGTTCAATTAACTGAAGAATGAAGGATTCATTTTCATTATTTTTTCTCATTTTATTCAAGTAAATGACCATCTTTCATAAATGTTTGATGAAAATAACCCATATTTTCTAGACAATTATTTTTTTCTATGAAACATTTCAGCTTCTTGATTTGAAAATCCTCACAACTTAATGAGCTTTTGACAATGTTTTCAATCTTTTCATAATTATAAATAAAGTTTCTGCTCTAAAATAGGAAATATCATACGACTATACTTTGTTCTCTGCATTAATAATTACACTGTACTAGACTGCAAACCAAAATGAAAATTGGAGGTATGTTAAGGTTATATTAATTATATTATATTACATTAGTAATTACATGAACTAAACTTACGATACTAATAATGTTGCCCCACACTAGTATTAAGCAATTATTGTCAAGCAAATAAAAAATCACCCTGATTGTGCCAATTCTAGTTTTTATGATTGTCCTTGCTGTCAGCAGCATGGGCTCTCCCGCGCCGCTTTTTATGGTCGCAAAACAGGTTGTAAACGGCATAAGTGGACTTGCGGACTTCATTCATGGAGTAAGAAGCTCATTCGACAAAGAAGTTGAATTCGCCGATAAAAATGGATTCGACTATGGCCATGTATATAACGGTAGTCGGTATGCTACAATATCAGGTCTTAAACGCCTATATGAATAAACACAATGGTGAAGCGCTGAACCAATTAGCTTTGGAACAGCACAAATCCACTGATAGCATCTTTTGGGGGTTTTAGTCCTTCTGGGGGAGGTGCTCATCATATTAGGCTTAATCTACATGAAATCTAAGCGTAACCAATAATTTTACTTTGGCAAACTTTCTCTCTTAAGCAGGCCACCTAGGACACTTGCGTTACGATTAGAAATTAGATAGTAATTTAATCTTAAGTTCTAAAAATAGTTATTATTTTTCTTATTATTTTTTTTGCATATTTCATTTAAATGAAACATTGTCAAGTCTGTAACAGTCACAATGAATACTTGGACTCAAACAAAGGTTACCAAGTCGATTAAGCAAATCATTTTAAAACTTTATATTTATTACTCCTATAAAATGCTATTATATATATTATAAACAGATGTATTTAATACTTGTAATCCGCCACGAGGGATTTCAAGGGTCAAATCCGAAGGAAATCCAATAAAACCTAAAATACATACATATATAAATTTTCAAAGAAATATTAAATTCAGTACCATTCTCTTTTATTAAGAATCAGCATCATCATGATTATGAAACTCGTCTTCATACCTTGATTATTGTCACTGGAGCATAACCTGCAAGAAGACAAAAAGAGAAGTTTACCCTCTAACTTTCTTCTAGAAAGTCTTCGTCTCACTGAATGGGAACTTGGGAAAATCTCGAGACCAGCCCTGAGGGAAGCTATTTTGTCGGTATGAGACTTAAAGTAGAGCACTCAATTAGTTTTCCGGGAGAAGAAGATTACACCGCTCTCAATAGGATATCATTTTAATTTAATGTAATGTAATGCAGTGCATTTTGCGGAGCTGAACTGTGTGGATAACTAGTCATTCAGGGAAATAATCAGAAAGGCTGCTATTGATAAGCCAAAAAGTACCAGTTTCACAAAATAAACTTATTAATTGCCCATTTAAAATTTGCATGTGTGGTACTTTTTCACTTATCTGAAATTTGGTCAACTTCTGGATATAAAGTTGGGAAGCTAAGTACTGGATAAGGTAGCCTGATAACTAAAACTAAGTTATCCTGTTAAGACAAGTTGACAGCGGTGAAGTTAAATATTTTTAAATGGGCAATTAAAAATTTTTTTGTGAGGGCTGTACTTTTTGGCTTATCTGAACTTAAGTCAACTTCTGGATATAAAGTTAGAAAGCTAAGTACTGGATAAGGTAGCCTAAGAACTAAGCTAGCTAGTAGAACGACAATGTTCGAAACTCCGGACTATATTCAGGACCTTAAACTTTATTCTTCTTCAAAAATCCTGTAAAATGATGCATTGCACGATATTTGGTAAGTTTAGAAACTCAGGGCCTTAAACTTTATTCGCCTTCAAAAATGCTGAATAATAACCAAGCTGCGTTAATTTGAACTTTGTATAATGTATACGGGTATATTATCAAGATATCCTAGCTCTAAAAATAGAAAAAAGCGTATTATATGTAATAGCTCAGACACGTAGAACCTGAAAAGTACAACGAAAAGAGTCAAAAAACGTGGAGGCTGGATTATGTATATTTCTTCGCATAGGATATGAAGTGCAGCGTGCAATTGTGAACATGAACAACAGTATAATTGTATCCCTGAACAGTAGTGCACAGCACAGAACGTTTAGTAACGTGTTAACTAAAGGCTTTGCTAAAGCAGCCTTGACATATCGTGATTACGTAAGATCGATTACAGGCGCAGTTTTGATTTTCAGCAGCACCCCAGAAAACGCTTCAAGCTAAAGCTGCAGCCTTTAAGAAGAATGGCTAAACTTCTTCGCAGAAATTTAAATGTATAAAATTTATAATTTTACCTTAAAAGAAGCTTTTTATTTAATTTACGGTTAAAAATCCTACAAAATGATCTATTACACGATTTGTGTTAATTTTGCAAACTCAGTATTCAGGGACCTAAACTTTATTCCCCTTAAAAAATGCTGAAAAATTATGTATTACACGATATTTGTTAAGTTTAGAAACTAAGGGTCTTTATTCAGGGTCTTCCAATTTATTTCCCTTAACAAATGCTGAAAAATGATGCATTTCACGATTTTTATCATATATACAAGTATATTATTAAGATATACCCAGCTCAAACAATAGAAAAAAAGTATTATATTTGTATATAATACTTCAGACATGTAGAATCTATGCAGGATCGGATTTAGGACTCTGGATCGGCGACAATTTTTTCGGCCGGACGTTATTTCGGCGGCGTTATTTCGGTGGTCATTTTATATACGGAGCCAATAATTTGGTGATACCATTTCTTCGGTGGTCCCATTAAGTATGTGCATAAATACACCAATAATTATATTCTGTCCCGGTTGATTTCTCGACGGAGTTTGATCTTCAGCAGCAATCCAATAAAGGCTTTGCTAAAGCAGCCTTTAAAAACCAGAAGTCAAGTGCATAGAGTCCTTGACAGGGTGTGAGGTGTACCAGTTCTTTCCACAATGAGGCACACGAAAGGCATGTACAGGCTGTGTTTGCATGAAAGCGGAATTAATATATGGCTGTTACTGGAATTCCATTGGGACGATAAAATTTCCATCGGCAGGCTGGACACTGGGAACACCATAATGTAGTGGAGCGGACCAAGCGTTCAGAAACCCTGTGACGTCGACTATTTAATTTCAAACGCTATAATTAGTGTGAGGTTTTAATATTTAGAAATTGTTTCATTTGCATATTCATACTTATATATAACATACCGTAGGAGATGAAAGGGCTGCCAGTGAATGTTGGCATGATTGGATGTGACATCGCGGAAAAAAATATAATAATAATAAGAAAATTTGAATTGGAAGGTGGCCGGTTGAGATATGGACTGGTAGAAGACGTACGTAATACTTTAAAAATTCGATGCAGTACTGATAGCATTTATATTTTTATTATTTTACCTCAAGTACGGATGGAGGAAGAACCTGGTCAGAGCTGGAACGATCATTTTAGAAAGCTGAAGTCATTTCATGAAGTTTGAGATCATTACACTTGACAGAATTAGGGACAATAGATTCATGTGGGTTACGGACAAATAAGGACTCTAAGAAAACGACTCCAAATAAAATCCGTGTTCAGTATTAACATTACTAAAAAGATTGTTTACATGATTTAATTAGGTCGGCTATGAATGACAAGCATTATATCAGGGTGAGCAGATTTCTCGGTCCACAGCTCACGAAATCAATCAACACAATACAGTACGAGAAACCTGTTGCGTATCTCAAAAAGGATGCACCAGTGAAAGCTCGTAGCTCATTACTAGTTCACAATGTGAAGTATTATAAACGTATTATGAACAGTTGAGCCAGAAGCAAAAATGTTAAACGTACGACTCACGGTGTAGTTGTTGCTGGTCCTTCAGAATCTACTCAAACGCACACTATCCACAGTACTCACCCCCTTGCCACTTGTTACACTCTATGTAGATAGTCTATGTTCATTTGCAACAAATAAGAATGACTCTGTGATAGGGAAACTCTGAATACATTGTGAGCTCCCAGTTATATCACCTAATATACTTCTTACCATAAATAATCATCTTGTTGAACTGGATATGGATCACCAATATGACAAGGATCCTGAAGTATGCTCTCAAATGGCCATGAATGCAAAATTTACTGATTTAATTTACTGTCAATACTATATCATGTCTCTAATTTATTAAGAACAAGTTCACAACTTCTCTATGAACATATTTAATTCAGAGGTAAAACAATTTAATAATAAGTCTTCAGACCACATTGAAATAATAAACGTTTATAATATTCATAAAGTTACAGGTGGATTTATTGACGTAGAATTCGTAGGTTTTAGTTGTTTATACCCTTTGTATTGTGTAAAATGCCTAAAAACTGAAACCAATTTGAACGTTTCAGTTTGGATTGCACTATTTAGCTTGTACGTATGGAAATTGATAGTTCTTTTAGCCCCATTCTTCTATTTTCTAATTTTGCGGCACTTTAGTTATTGGGAACTTATTTTGGGAAATTGGCAAGCTAGGTTTTGTTTGATATATATTGGTGTCCTGTTCTTGCAAAATTTTTTGGGAAATGAAATCACCAGTCTTATCGTCGCTCCTCCGTCCACAAAGCCTTTCTCTAGTATTAAGGATATGCTGGACAGAGGCTACAAATTCATGTATTCTACGCTTTACAAAAATAAAGTAAAGTTTCAGGAGCTTTTTTAAATGATTTTAAGCGATTGAGGTTGTTTGATAGATTAAATACAAGTTACATATTTACTAATACAGATTATTTGAATAGTGAAGTGGCAAAATATTTGTCTCCGATAAACCAGAATTTTGTACATCTTTGTGAGGACGACAAAATCAATATCTGAACGAAAAGATATCAGGAGTATATTATGTCCATGACTGGACTCTTAAATGTGAAGTGTAAAAATATGAAAGAGAAATTTAAAGTGTCTACACATCTGCGACCCATTTTTACAGTTAACCGGACAGTTACAGTTCATTATTTGACATTTATAGTTTTTTGGGGAAATTTTGAAAGTGTTGAAAGGAAAGGGGCAAATGCATGGTTTCAAAAATTATGTAATAATAAGTCAAAAAGTTTTCCGTCTTTCCTTTCATTATTTTCCACAGCGCTTGGTAGTTATAAAAAACAGGCCTTGAAGTATCATTGAATGGTTTATAAGATTATCATTTTATCACCATACATGAGGGCTTCATTCGCGTTTTGATCTATGATTGATGCAATAATATCCCACTTTTTAAATCACAATTGATCATAAAATTGAGAGAGTTTAGAACTTCATATTTATCCAATAATTGAATTCCCCGAATCCTTTTGCGTATCTGTGAAGGAAAAAACGAAAATGAGACAGGCTGGATAGTGAAAGCTAGGTCAATAAAAAAATATATGTCCATTTTTTCAGCCAGACCAAACCTCTTTTTATTATCTGCAATCTAGAAGACAAAACCATTCATCACGTGCATACTTCTTTATTTAAGAAACCCGTTTTACTTAAGTGATAACGAAAAGAAGGGTTGTTTTCTTTTTATGAAAAAGTTTGTATTTTAATTCAAAAGGGAGCATTTATTGATTTATTTTAAATCACCATTGCGCTTTTTCTCTCAATGCACCTTCATACTTTTTCTTTCGCTTCATCTTCAAACTTTTTCTCTCATTGCACATTCAAAATTTAAATCCATGTGAATGACATAATTCGCGAAATAAGTAGGCTTGTTGTTTTGTGCTTCCCAATCCTTTTTTTTTCAACATTTTTTAATCATTTTGGCAGTGTGGAAATATTGGTCAAATATGTCACTATTTATGTTTATTTATTAAAATAATATTTGTTGAATTGGGAACCCAAGAGGAGAAGATAAGAGACACATTTATCAATTTACTTGGATATGCGTCCACCGTCATAATCTTTAGGAAGAATATCTCTCATGGATCTTATATTGAGGAGCCCTTGAAAAACTGGACATTTCGAGACTTTCCTGCTCTAACATTTATATATAACCAATTTAGATGTAGACATCGGTTTCACTCCTAAGATAAAACTATTTTCACTACAATTCCAAAAACAAAAGACAACAATCTTCATCTGAAGTGTACAAAAAACCTTGTGGACAATCAAACTGTGAACAATCTTACATCGGTCGGACTGGAAGACAACTAGATGTCCGAATCAAAGAACATAAAAAGGATGTGGAGGAAGGTAAAACGGACACATCTGCGGTTGCAAAACATGTGTATGATAACCAACATCCCATTGATTTTAAGTCAGCTTCATTAATTCATAAAGATAGAAGAGCGCTCAATCGCCTATTTTTAGAGAGCCTTTGCATACGCAAAAAAACAAAAAAAGGAATGAACCTGGACACAGGAATGCAGATTCATGAATAATAGACAAACTTACTACTTCCGATCATGAAAACTCCATAATCATGGAAACTTTGGACAAATTATGTTTAATGTTTTTTTAATTTAATAATTTTGAATCCAATATTTTACATCTGTTCAAAAATTACGATTTTCTCAATTGTCCTGATGAAAGTTTTTCATTGAAAGCTTGCCTGCAATAAAATATTTAAATCAAAATGTCCTCTTCACCCGTTCTAAACTCATCTTACATAAAACTACAAGCTTGCAATGAAAGAAGGAACAGGGAATTGATTTCAGCGTATAAATAAAATGCATTCTGACAAATTGTATTAAAATTTCAAAAATACGTGTAAAGCTTTTCTACTTATGCAATTGTTTAATGATAAGCTTGTTCTATGTATGATAAAAGTAGTAGAGCAAATGGCCGGGAAAGTTATCTTATCAACATAGCTAAGAAGTGGCTTAGTCAATCTTGTTAACAAAGGTGTTGGCCCAACAAAACAATTGGCAGAGTTAATTACAAATTCTAATTAGCTGGATGGAAAATCTACGTTAAACTTCTCGGCTCAGACGTTAATGGCGGAGCAAAAACAATTTGCATAGTTAATTACAAATTGTAATTACCTGAATGTAAAATCCACATTAAACTTCTCGTCTCAGGCATTAATTGCGAAGCGAAAACCATTTACAGAGTTGATTACAAATTGTAATTAGCTGGATGGAAAATCCACATTAAACTTCTCGGCTCAGGCATTGCTTGCGGAGAAAAAATGCTGTAATATTACTTTACTGTGTGGAAATTACGAAATGTTCATCAAAAAATGTCGATTTTGTTTTTCAATTCTACAAACAACTGCTTATAACGATCTAAACTTGATAGTGTGTTTCTATTTTATGCCTAATTTGCGTTGTCTTAAAGATCATCATTTGCATTGAAGTGGAAACAAATTTTACTGTATTTTACTGGAAAATGTATAATGTATTTCATCATTTTCATCAAACGTAATAAATTAATAAATCGAAATTGAATGCAGGGTAGAAATTAGTCTAAAGTTTAGTTCTTTATACGTAATTAAACCAGTGCTAAATTGTGAGAGCATAAGTTTGACCGAATCATAAGCTTTTGTATTGTCATTAATAAACGTTTGGAGTCTACGAATTTAATCTCTAATCCAATTGGTCTCTGCAATTTGATTCGGCATTGTAGTTACAAAAACAAACCTCTAAACAAAATTTGTAATGATATACTCTTTTTTATTTTCAGCAATTGTATGTATAGATTTTGTTACGTGGGATTCTGCCCATAACATATATTTGACGTTAATATATATTACTGAAAAACTGTTTTTCTAAAAACCTATTTGTAAAAACAATTTTATTTGTCAGAAAAACTATTCCATAGTAATCACATATTCTATTATTTTCCAACACGAAACAATTACAAAAGCATGATTGTTTTCTTCTCCTTTTTTGGCTCCATTTCATATCTTTTTTCAGTACGAAAACTCGTTTTTGCAGTTGCAAAGCTCTAAATCATTCTCAAAAGTGATATAGTTCAACGTTCAAATACAACCAGCTAATCTGCCAGTGTGAATTTTAAGAATGTTGAAGCCGATTCAATTAATCAGTTTTAAAATGTTGAGTTCTGTTTTATTCTTAAGTTTCCTTGTGAATACAGGAACTGCTTTAGTGATTAACGGAACAGGATTTACTGCAACGCATTCTAATCTTCAAAGCTCCTCTTTAAAATCGAATACCATCCAAATCGTTGAAAATCTCAACGACTATTTATCCCTATTTCCACAATGTTTAACTGTCATTATAAACTACAAAGGGATTGATTTCCATCCCTTCCTCAATCCAGTTGCCCTCATTCGATATGACGTTGTAAATATTAAAATCGACAATCTAACGCAGCAGTGGCTACCTCAAGTAGAAAAATTGTCTACATTGTCAAAATCAGGAAAATATCTTAAACAAAATACTGCAGACAATATTTTTCAGTATGATTTTATTATGAATTCCAAGCCGTGGAATTGTGAAATTCATTTATACATGTATCTTCCTAAAGACCCCTTGTTTTATATAAACCTAAGCAGTGGGTATACACTGCTTACAATCCCCTGGCAAATCTTCAATTTCAACTTCTATTACAAACAAGTCCTTGACACTACATCACAGCAAAAGGAATGGAGAAAAAGAACAAAGCTAATGCTTTATGTACTCACCAGAAGGCGTCTTCATATTCTATTAGATGGGGAAAATCTTTTAAAACAAAACGCTTTTTTTCAAGGCATTCTTTTCATGGTTTATCCACTTAGACATGCTTGCCCCGCTTTTGATTTAATTACATTTACATCGAAAAGAGAATGGTCTACTACGAAGAAAAGGTTAGTGGCTTATGCAAACAAAATAAGTGTTGTGTGTTGGCACTGTAAAAAACGACACTTTAACTTGGTCACCATCTTTGACGGTCAAATGCCCACCTTCCCTTTAGAAAGGAGTTTTTCGTATTTCTTGAAGCCCAAACTTGAAATGGTGAATGAAAATTCGAATGGTATACATTGGATAGTTTCTTCATGTATCACTCGCAATGTGGATCAAATAAGATGGATTCGGAGGAAAATTTTGTCTAATAAAAATCTGAT
>JAHZNA010005447.1:0-14115 GCA_027743935.1 Sinodicranocentrus sp. ZH6 | reverse complement strand
TATTATATAGGAATATATTTTGTAGGATAAGATAGGGTGAAAAAATCAATATTATTGCTGACAAAATATATGGATGTTCCCAAAGGTGAGTGAATTTCGGCAGCTTATACTAATATAGATACCCCAGCCGTGTTAACAAGAATACTTTGCAATGTAATGTTATAGAAATTAAAAGCTATTTCTAACATTAAAACAGAGTACAAGCTTCATGTAACTTTTTGTGCCACTGGCCACAAATCCTTTCATTCTTTATTAAAATTATAATATCTCCCTAATTCTTCCTCTACACGTAACTATGTTATGTCTGTGAAAATAAATTCTAAATAAAATCAAAGGTCATGAATGGTCACCAATAAATAATATTCCAGTCGTCAAGTCGGGGCATTTTTATTTAAATGTTAACAAGGCACATTTCATCTAGTTTTTCATGCAATTTTAGCTGCAGATTTTTTTCCCAATAGCTTTTTTTGTCAAAGTTTTGCATATGAGTGTGCATCAGTGCATGACGGTATTTGCACGACGGAAGTACTCTGCAACGTACCATGAACTATCTGCTGCCAAGCTTCACGTTGAGATTTTGGGGTAAAAGCAGCGCACACTTGTATCAAGCATCAAGCGTAGATAGGTAAGTTGGTCAGCAAAGCAGCTGTCGAGAAATGAAGGGATTACATTTATTCAGAGGAAGATTGACGGAACCAAGTTGTTTAAAAAACAGACATAGTCTAAACTTAAAGCTCCTCATTTAGTAATTTGATTTGAGAGCAGATGAAGACTGTGAATAAATCGACATTAGTGTTGCATTCAGCATTACTAGACCTGACCCAATTTTTACGAGTCTAAAAGTAACTAGTAAAAATGGATTGATTATTTATCCACTGACAACTGATGAATAATATCAATCATTTATCGCGCATTGCAACGACTAATAGTAATTTTCATTTCATCAGGTAGCATACAAAGTGGTTTAGATGGAATGAGATTCTGGTATGGAACGCGAGTGTGTTTAGTTACAGTTAACTTCTTTTTTTAGTGAATTTCTTCTGTAAATTTCAATTATAGCACCATAGCACATGTTTAATGTTATACGACAAAATAGTGGATTACTATGGGTTTGGTTTCTAACTTAAATTCGAAATAGCTCAAGATTATTTTCCTGGTGGAGTTGGAGGAGTTAAATAAATACAAAATAAATGAAAAATTGTGAAAGTGGTTTCTTTTGAATTTCAAGTATATTCTCTAGTTATTTATTAGTCTTTGTATTTTTTTTCGTTTGTGTTCAGTCATTGGAATTAGGTGAGCAAGTGATAGTGATAAAAATAGTCTGGAAAATTGTATCAAAATGATAAAGGCGATATTAGTATTTAACAACCATGGGAAACCACGACTTAGTAAATTTTACACGTATATTGTAAGTTTAAATTTCTTTTTATGTTTTAATATGCTTTCAGGGTTAAATGCAAAATTTATTCATACTTACGCCCAGAATGTGCTTATGAAAGGTTGTTACTAAGCCTAGATAAGTTTTTTCTTTTGCTTGATCTTTGAGTTATTATTTATTTTTGGATGACACAAAATGTAGCGATAATTGAGAATAATTAGTGAATGGGAATAATGAGATATATTTTGAAAAATCATCTAATTGTTTACTTATATTATAGACGGAAGAAATGCAACAACAGATAATCAAAGAAACATTCCATTTAGTTTCTAAGCGCGATGATAATGTGTGCAATTTTTTGGAAGGGGGGAGGTAAGATTGAATCAGCAGTAATCAGTACATGAAATCACTCATTTCGCTGATACGTTAGTTGCATATTAAAATAATAATAAAACGTCCAAATAATAGTTCATAATGCTCAGGTGTAAGTTTTTATATTGCTTTAACAGCGTTTAAGGACGAAGCCATGAAACTGTTTCTATGATTTTTTGCAGGTTCATTACATTTTAAATGAATTAGTGATGGGTGGAATGGTGTTAGAAACAAATATGACTGAAATTTTCACTCGAATAGATGAACAAAATAAGCTGGAGCGTCAAGAGGTATATGTTTTACAGATAAGTAGATGCAGTTTAGCTGTTCAGGTTATTAAATGTTTTCCAGGATTTCATTAATATAATTACCATTATATGTTTGTAGGCTGGTCTAGCTGCTGCACCAGCAAGAGCAGTTTCTGCAGTGAAAAACATGAACATGAATCTTTCGCAGCAAATAAAAGATATCAAACTACCTGACCTTCCGCAAGCAATCAAGGATTTAAAGTTTTAATCAATCGGCAATCACATTGTTCGTATGTATTTCTACGTGTACCATACATCCCGAATTTAACTCAATCATGTACCACTTTTTTATTGATGCACAAGGGAAGTGCAAACCTGCAATATTGTTTTCAATTCCTTTTTTAGTCATGAGTGCAAGTATAATTGTAAATGAGTGTCTCGGGCGATATTTGCTGCATTCATGACAGATGGTGATTGGTTGGTTGGTATCTTAAGACCTAATACTTCGATAAAGTAGAAGCGAGTAAGTTGTAAAGAATAAATTTGTTCAATATTATTTTTGAATTCATTAATATGCAATGCTACGTTTCTTTTTCATGCTAAATCACGTTCGGACATCACCCGGCTTTGAGTATTAGCTTCTCTTCAAACGGTTTCTTCATTTAGATTGAAAATTCTTTCGCAGTTGCTACATGGTACATTTATCTTTCATTTATTAAATAACATTCAACATCATTTGAAATTGGACATTAACATTAGTACTAATGGAGCCAAGCTTACGTCAATTTACTCGTTAACGATATACATCCAATACTTTATGGCAAGACTATATTCTACCAATGAAACATAAACTTTTGTTTCAGTTATACAAACTTAGACGAGTATACAATATAGTGGTACATATGCATCACAGATTCATTCACGCAAATCCCCTATACATAATAAAGAAAATTCGGTTGTTGGTTTTTATGATTGATTATTTGCTATGCAAAACATAGGAGTAATGTTTTAAAAAATTAAAAATAAAAACAGCGGTATCCGTCGATGAAAACAGATTGAGATTAAGTTGAACGACCACCAATATCAATGCAAGAATAACACTATATATAATAGTAATACGTATTTTCTTTGGCTTCGAAATGCAAACGGCTTTGTCATACAACTCCCTCCGATTGTTAGCTTAGTCATTAGTAGAAGGATATGGGTATAATATTATTTTGATTTGTAAAAAAGATACACAGCTTCATGAACTACAAGCAATATCTAACAGAAACCAGCATTTTATGCATCAAAGAATGACAACTTTGGTATCGAGGTCTGAACGAAGGAAGCAGACTGGAGAAGATTTTAGAGGTGGATCCAATATAGGCAACATCTATATTATCTGGTAGTAAAGGTTCAATTATAAACTTTCTACAAAGGTGCTGCATTCTCGTAATTTTTGAAAATAGACTGCCACTTAAACGTGGTACCCAGAATAGTTATAAATTCATCCCTGTTATGTGATTTCTGACCACACTCTAGTCAATATACATATAAATATTTCCAGAATATTTAAGGAAACTTGATTGAATCTAGAAACCTTCAAAGAATTTATAAACATTTGGACACATTCCAACTGACATTTAAGTATTTTGCAGCTAGCAGCGCACATCTTTCTAAGCACGGTTCCAGAAATATTTTTTGTCAGTCTTAAATAATTTCAAGCCTCAATCAAACTATTGGATAGACTGTTTGAGATATTATTTGTATCTGGATGGTCTCTAGTCGTACGTCTGCTGGGTTCAATAATGATGGAATTAGGAATGTCTTTGTCAAAACACAGACTTTGCATGTCTCTGGAGCAGTTATTGTCAGGACTTGTTGCAAGTGTAACGGTTGTATTTGCAACAGAAGCATTGCAACCCGTGGTCGGCAGAGGTGTGATTGAAGCGGAAGTTGTGATAGTTTTCATTGTTAAATTTATATTTGCAGCAGAAACGCCATCTTCCATATTGGTAAATCTTGTTGCATCATTTGCTTCCTTTGTATCCCTCCTGAGATCGTGTGATTGTCTTTCTCCCAACAACCAGTAGGTTGTCACTTTCCCCTTTCCCTAAATAATAAAAAGTTTTTTTGTCAGTATTTTGTTATTTTGTAAACTTTACTGTAACGGCAACAGTTTCATTTGAGTTCATACCTTCATTTCCACTTCCCCTCTCAACTCCACTATAAAACTTTGAAAATTGTCAAGCGCTAACTTCGTGGCTGAACTGACATGAATCTTTAAAGCTGTAAAAGAACACTCATGTTATTTGACGAAAATTACAGTTATTTATAATTTATTCTTTACGCACGTTCACCATTGGATTCCATCCTTGACGCTGTGTTCACAGTATCACCAAACAGGCAATATCTGGGCATTTTCTGGCCAACGACGCCAGCAGCGACGGAACCTAGAAGGAAAGAAAAAACATCTCAAGCATTTTTAACAGGTAACTCCATGGCTGAATTTTTGTCGAATTTACCGCTGTGCATGCCAATCCGAAGTTTAAGTTGTTCATCAGGTCTGTGCTTGATGCTAAACTTCAGGACGGCTTTTTTAAGTGCAAGAGCCATACGAGCTATTTCCCTTGCATGAGATATTCCATTTCTAACGGGTAATCCTGATACGACCATGTAGGCGTCCCTTTATCTCACAACCACGTTTTAGTAATAAATTTTCGAATTTCACGCTAGCAAATCCGGGTCCCAGCGCTGAGTGGACTTATTTTGTGGGATTAGTACGACTTTCAGGCAATTAGCAAGCAATCGTTTTATTTGAACGAAATCAATTTTACTACGACAGCTAATTGCCTGAGGATTGTTCAAATCCCAGCAACAAAAGTCCAATCAACGCTCGTTTGGGATTCGCTCCGTATTAGCTAGCGACAATTTCGAAATTTTCACCCGATAGTTTCCACCTGCAATAATTTAAAATATATTCGTACAAACTCATAGGGAACATTTAATTACAGAGAGATTTATAAATACCAAGCTCATACCTTGTACACATCAAAGTTTTCGATTATAGAGTCAAAACATGTGTAAAGGTCGTTGAGAAGAGTTACTACCTGAAACATTGAAATAATTTATACTTAAAAATCGCATTGCTTAGCACCAATCAGTAGACTAACGACCTGACCATATAAACTGTTCTTAAGATGAATGACATTGTTATTCACGACAAAAGACATGCATTTACTTATCGTTAGTTAAATAGAGCAAAGCCATGCTTGGTTCTTTTGCAAAGACACATGCATTTCCAAGCCTTCCTATGCAACTATTTTCTCGAGGCTTATCCTACAACTCACAATCAGTTATAGTTTACTGTACATAAATCAGAGCAAGTGGTCCATGAGGACATCCATTAGGGGGAGGGCTTAACTTCTATTTGAGATTTAGGCTAATATTTGTAAGCTTTCCAAGAGCTTTAGGTAAAATTGGTAAAATTTTGGGATGATCAACACACACATGATATACATCTGATGTACAAACTGATGGAGAAAAGTGCTGATAAAACAAGACAGGTACAATTAATTGTTGACATTGTCAATCGGTAATGAAGAATAGAGCTCCATAATAATAATCGTAAAATTACATGACATTTTTCTACTGTGAGTAAATTGTGAAGATTGAGAGAGAACGGAGGAAAACGGTTACGTATGTCTCGAGATTGTTTCGAACTTTCGTTCAAAATTGTAAAGTTTGAATTGTAATTCATTAAGGAGTTTTTTGTAATAACCAATAAGTTGGTAAGATTTTTAACCAGAAGAATAACATGGAATAGTAAATTCGCAACTGGCCTGCCAAAAAAGAATGGAGCTAAGCAACAAACCATTGCTGCTTATATAGTTTCACAACGTCACTCGAAACTCGAGTTGAAATTTGAGAGGTTGTCAAAGTGCATATTATTATTACCTTTTGGAATTGGTAGGTTGTATGTACATGTGAGTCATGCAAAAGGAAACTTTTCTCCTTTTATGTTCACAATACTCAGTATATTTTGTATTTTTCTGTGAAAGTTCATTCCAATTTCCGAGAAGCGTTCATTTGCATATTATATTGTAGATATTAATTAAATTAAATTAAGAAAGTTTGCAATTGCCACATATAATAGAAAATAATTCATTCAACATAAACATGAGTGAATGTTGTTGAATGGAATCATCTCAATAACTTGAAGACATTTATTCTCTATTATGTTGTTCGTTGTTTTTTAGTAGGGAATCAGATTATTACAACTTTCGAAAAATCATGTTGAGCAGAAATTTCAAAAGCATTTGCCACAAGACAAAGATGTGCTGTAATTGAATTAATGTGGTAAATTGATGCTAAATGGTATCTTCATAATCAATTCATTAACGTTGCCAGGGATTAGATTACTAGGATTATGACAGAATGATGGGCATAGGGCAATGAGTGAGATATTAAAGATTTTCCATAAATAATGGAAATTTGGTGAACATATATGTTTGTATGATTAACTATACATAATTTGTCCTTGATTTGAAATTATTGATATTTATGACTTACTTCCATAGGATCACTTTCAGCGGAAAGCTTTGTAAATCCAACGATGTCTGAAAAATAAATTGTGACGCTATCAAACGTTTCAGCACTTACCGTTTGTCCGGCTATCAGGGTGCTTGCAACGGACCTTAATAATAAATTTCAGACAGGTCAAACAATGTATTTATTGTTTATCGTTAGCAATCCAACTAATTGTAAGACAAATACTTTTCTGGAAGACTTACTTTGGCAATAGCTGATAGAGAACTTCTTCACATTTTCTCTTTTCCTCCAAATAATCGGCTGTTCTTTCTTGGACGAGAGTTTCCAGGTTGTTAGCATATAGCTCCATGCGAGCCAATAAATTGTCCACTAATGTCGATCCTCGCTCGTTGACCCTACAGAATAGAGAGGAAGCATTTCATAATCATTTGTGAAATGAGCCATAGACAGTGAGCAAAGTTTTTTTTAGTTCCTGTTATGTATTTGTATGGATGGGCAACAAGACCATCTAGGAAGTACTAAATAAATCTTAACGGAGGTGAAACGTTTAAATATATTCTGAGAACTGCAATATTAGGTTTTAAAAGTCTCCATCTAGTTTTCATTAGTTGCATTGAAAGCGTTTGGGAAAAATAGAAATGAGGTGTTTCATGTGAAATCAATTCTATTCCAAAAGAGATTAAATAGTCCGATTTTTTAGCATGAAAAATTCTGTATTTTTGCTATAAACCATTTAAACCTACTATCAATTGGCTGCAATACTAAAGAAACATGTAAGTTGCATTTAGCTATGTAACCAGAGCTAAATGCTACCAACATAAGAAATATGGATATCGGTTCCGTTTTAAACATAGTTTTTCATCCTGGCACAATACATCTATATCCACCAACCACGCGAAACGATAAATTGGCGTAACTAAACCTGTCTATTTACCAGGTTGAGCAAATACTGACGAGCGAAAGCGACATGCCAGACCTTGCTGGCCAATTTCTGGAGCTAGCATCATAGAAGGCAAGGTTTTTCTTTGCTAATTTTGCATAGAAAGAAACGCTTATTCAAAATTTAACGAATTTTAGTTGCGTGAGTCGAATAGCAGATATGTAAAGTTTTATTTTGATTTCATATGGATCACAGAGCCAAGAATTTCATACGGTGAAATGTACAGGAAATGAGGAAATCAGAGTTTTCCTGACCACCACCATCGAAAGCCTACATTATTCTGTTGTGTTAAAAAGTATGTGTGAGTTGGGAATGTTGGAATTGTTCGCCCACGTTGTGAATGGACTGTCTGTAAAGGAGCAGAGCCTTTCACAACCCACCTTCATGAAAATACTTCCCTGTGTGACGCTGACATGATGAATTTGAGAGTTATTGCCAAGCGATGTTTGAACCTTATGTATTGTATCTCATATAATGTGTCTTCTTTGTGAGAAAGGTCTATGAGCGTAGGTAATATGAATTCTTAGCAGAAAATGAATGGAGAAAAGCTGACTTCCTTCCAGTTTACTTCTCCAACAAACTTCCAAAAGGAATCCGTAATCCGTTCGTTTCGATGAGCACAAGGATAGTAGAAGTATGCTTTTTTTACTTTCCAGTGGTTCTACTATGCACAAAAGCGTATGTATATGCATTTCTGGGCATAGGTTAGGTACCATTTTCTTATTGAAGCGAAAATTCTTCTTGTTTGAATACGAAGCAACGTGTTACAATTTTCAACATCTATTTTGCAGGATGATATTTTACTCACAGGAAGAGCAAAGTTTTAGCAGTCATTTCTTTAGTCTCTCAATACTTTCCTTTCTCATGACGAATCTTTTACTTTCTTTTCACTCCTGTCCAAAACATCACACAAACTTTACTTTAATTTGGAGAAAGGACAGAGCCAATTCCGAAAATGTACCTTTCTCCTTTTTCCTTGAATGATTTTCGCAATAGGAAAGGGTTAGATATGGATTTTAATACGTCGTACGAGTATGAGCAGATTTTTGTCGCATTTGACAATAACAAGCGACCGTTGTAAATATCCATATAAATACTGGATACAAATAATGTTGTCAACGTGCATTTCATTCAAAATATTAGGAACATCAAATCAAACCATGCGTGCATATTGTACAGACAGCTTTTTTTCATGTCTAGAACATCTGTCTATTTCATAGGGCAATCGTCCTTCATTAATTTAAGCTTCTAACGAAGCAGAATGATATTCGCTCAATGGGATTTGTTCAAAGTTCAGGATTCATAAAGTGCCCATGTAATTTAGGGCATTATAATGCCATTAGTATATAAATTATGGTAATCTACCCATTTGTCTAACTAGAAATTATTCGTGGCTTTCAAATGCGCAGAAGTCTGATACATGAAATCATAATGTACATCTGATTTCCACTTAAATGCGGCTTACTGTAAAACAATAAAATATAACACCGATGTAGACGTTTTCGATTGCTGAAATTACAGCAACGTGATAAAATGCATAATTTGATGATATACGTATGTTGAACACGATCACTACGGCACGATAAAATGGAATGAATAATGGAGCATGGATAAGGTACTCTATATTACATGTCTTCCTATTCAACCTGAAAAAAACAAAGCTGGCACTATGCGAAGTTATCATTATCACGTTGCCATTTAATCATCCAGTTTCAAGTAACACCTCATAAAAAAATGCATCCTATTTATTACTCTGTTTTCGTTGACTGTGATGAACGTCATCCTGAAATGTGATGTGAGACGTTTAATGTATTTATGAATATCACCAGTTCAGAGATTGTGAACAAGCGGATGATGAAATTTATGAATTCGTCAATTCGTTTCTTGGTCAGAATAAATAAAACTAGATTACTAAATAATTTCTTTCAGATTGTACTTACTTATTTAGTCGTCGTATAGTCTGCTTAATCTGAGCAAAATCCGGTCGCTCCAGTGCATCCTCTGCCCAACATTTCTTCATGAGGTCGATTAACTCATCATCGCACTCATCGATTTCAAGACATGGACGTATGATTTTTCCGTCTCGCAATTGGGTCACAATTTCTACAAAATAAATTAATCCAATGAAATCAATTTAAGTGAAGCATTCTGATGTGGTGCGAATGATGATGGTGGAGGATTTGTATAAATTGTAGAGAAAAAAATTCCACGCGGATGCTTGACTTGCAACAAGTGGAAATAATTCTGGAAAAGATTTTTTGGGTCTCATTTGAACATTTATTATACTTACCATTACCACACATAACTATGTGTGGTAATTGGTAACTGTATCGTGCAGCCTATTTTTTCTTGAAGATGAAATGAATTCATTTAATCGCTCTCCAAGTATGACCATGTATTTCTAGCATATTTATATTTTTGACATTTTGGACTGCATAAACGTTTACTTTTTATTTACAAGAAAAGTTGTAATGTGAGTACAATTAGAATACTCGCATGCATGTCTAGATAATCGTTCATCACTAATGTTGTCCAGGATTAGGATAATGAGCCAACATTTTTTTACTCTTCCTTTTCACATTCAATTGCACAAGCCGTCTTTTTCCAATAAGACAGTAGGTGCAGGTGTGAGCCACTTGCCGATGCCAACTCATAGCTTACCTGTTTTTGCACGCGAACTCATTCACTACATTTTCAATAAAGGGTGTTTCCAATAAAGAGAGGAATTTCGTGCGCACTTTGAGTCAATGCTAAAAACGCGTGCTTGATCATACTAGTTACCTTATTAGCGCATGAATTCAACAACATCACAAGAAAAAAGTACTTAAAGTGCAGGGAATGTAAAAGATATTTTGAAGACAAGGAAGTTCATTACAAAGCTTGAGAAAATGTTGATTCGGTTTGTTTTTGGATCATATGTTGAATTTACAGTAGACGGATAAGCTAGAATATTAGGAAACCGGAAACTGACATACTTATATGCAGTCCTCGTAAAAATAAATGAAAATATTAAGGATACTATATTATGATTTGAAATGGAAAAATTAAAGCAGCCTCCTTCTATACGACATAGTAAAGTTGCGTAAAGGGTGTATGTAGTTTAACTACTGCAATTGATCCCAACAAAAATTCATAGTATTTCATGTAGAGGTGAAAGAAAAATGGTGTCAATTGTCATAAAAGATTACCTTGCGGGTTATACTCGTCAAATGTATAGAACGAGCCTTGTCGGGCAGCAATTTCGTGCTGAATGATAGAAAAGGAATAAACATCTCCTTTTTGAGTTCCTTCTGGAGGAGCCTTTCCCATTCGCAGCAATTCCGGAGACGTCCATAATTTCCCTAGAAAAGATATTTGTCAAATATTTTTTAATACTTTGGATGCATATATACACCTACTAATACTTTCTTTCTATAACTATATGACGCTTATGAATTCTCAGCACGTAGTTGCATCTTTTAAGATTGGCTAGAAAAGTTTTCATGAATACAACCACTAGTTAATAGAATTTTATCGTTTTCACGCTCAGTTCAACGGAAAATTCGGAAGAAAGTACGGGTGAAAATTCGTATATGAATAATATACGGTTACGGAGTATTTTATGAATTTTTGGTTGAGTGGCACTAAACTTGTCTTGGAAATACTGTCTAAACTCTAAATGCTACGAGAAGAGGGTATATATTTCATAGCTTAGTCTACTCAAAATGGGAAAAAATCATTGTTATTTTTATCAAGTTGACTGCACTCGTTCTTTGCATTGTCTTTTTTTTAAATGCATAGTTGAACGTTGAACTATCAATATTAATGACGGAAGCAACAATGACAACAGTATGCAGAAATGAGACACATTTTGTTATCTACACAGGTGGCAGGCTAAAATAAACCGTATCATAGTGCCCCGTTTCAATATGTAGATGTACTCTGCTATTCGAAGTCCCTGAATATTATAATTTAATCCAGCGAAATGGAGCTGAAAATGTATATAAAATATACATAATAGTCCAAATTTGAACATTGAATTTGAACGAATTGGATAAAATTGTTGTTCAAATACTTACTTCTCCAATACGCATATGAATCCCGGTCTTCTGCATCCTCTGGTATGGTACGAATTGAATGAAGTCCAAAATCAGTTACTTTAAGTACAAAACGGGAGTCAACAACGCAGTTGCTGGATTTGAGATTCCCATGTGAACGTATTTCACTGTTATGCAGATACACCATAGCCTGTTCAAATTTTCATAAAAAAAAAGCAAATTGTAATGGTCAACACGTCCTGTCAACAAATAACAAAATGAGTTATTGCAAGTTCCAAAATGAATGTTAAAAATAGGATTTACAGATAAGATATTGGTCTGCAAACGCAGTAGATGCTGTACGTTAAGAATATTTAGAGCTATAAAGAAACATAAAAGTATGGAAGCATAGATCATATATGCATTATAAATAGCAAAATCTTTTATTTCCAAGTATTTTACTGCCCAGAAAAAGCGATGATTCACGAGTAAATTTTTTAATTTGGATGGTTTTACCACAAAGAAAGTATTTCGCATGTAAAGCAATATTAAGAATACTTCAATACTTTAGAGGAAAGGGAAAAAGAATAGAATTCAATCTGCAAGTAAATATGACAAACCCATATGCACAACCCCACACTTTAATACACGATTTAAAAGAAAACTCACTTTGACTGAAATGCAGAAGCTTATGCTGAAAATGAGCCATTTAGCCATGCCATTAAGTAAAGTTCGTTATAAGACGAATTTAAAAAAGTTAAAAAGCAATTCACATTGGATAAGTAATTCAGACATCAGGCATAAAATTTTGTTTACGTATTTATCCTGCATACTTACTTAATACGATAAATAAGGGGTTTATGCAACGTGAAATTCGAAAATACGTATATGTTTATCATTCTTCTGTATAAAAGTACGGTAGACTTAAACGCCAACATTTTAAAGATATGTCCACAGATAAATAATAGCTTTCGAGGTTTTATTTCGTTGGTATATGCCACAACCGAACGAAATTATTTGTTTCATGTACGACGGTTCCAATATACATTATAAACCCTCCTTTGCAAAGCTCATGATAATATGAACAACCAGCATCAACGAGCTGGCGATGAAATAATAAAAAAACTCATTTCAAATGATTCCCTTGTAAAACATGGAACTACCTTTTGTTCATAATACAATTCTCCTCCTTTAGACCTCAAGGAATACATGCAGTGGATTTTTCAACTTGAAGCACACACATGTCCATTAATTTATAATGATGTAATCTCTGAGATCTACTCCAATATCAGTTCACCCCGGCCAGAAAATTTTCACAGTAATACATTTACCACAAAATCATGGTTTTTTATTTAAAAAGTAAGCATTTCTTTCGTTACGTCATTTTATAGCATAACGTACGTACAATTTTTATAACGATTCAACCGCTAAAAAAATTCATCTCAAGAAGCTCAATACGGCAAAAAATTTCCAAGCCATTCGTTATACGAGGTGCATAACCTTACTTTCCTTGGTTTCTCCGTTCCTGTGGCTTGTACTCAATTTTGAATAAGGAAATACCTTGTCCATTTTATGCTTTACTGTGATCTTCCAGCTCAAATTTTATGCTGCATTTCATCATTGTAACCAACTATTTGACCTTGTCCTGTGATGAAGTTAGGATACAAAAATGAAAATCGAGAGTTTGAGTGCAAGGGAATGAATAGTAAACGAAAATGAGATCACCGCTGGAGAAACCAGAACTTTTCTGTTTGCCATTTGCTATTCGTGTGACGCCGTTTTTATGTCTCTTCCTCAAATTCTCACTACTGCATAATATTCTTTATTACACAAAGCACACGGTTCTAATTGCCATCGTCTTTTAGACTACAAGCATACCACCAAAAGTTAAGCTACGGCTGATAAAGGTCCGCGTTTTCGTGTTTTCAATACATGCAACCATCTTTATGCAATTGAAATGATCCTTGTATGACTTTATGCCTGTAGACTTTCATTTCTATAATTTACAATACGAATGCTGTTTCTGTATTCGTTAAGTAAGTAACAATAGTTCATGCTTTCGAATATGATACACAAAGCCATCACTATAATGGTGTCTAAATTCCAATTTGGAATTAGGAATTGGTCTGTTGATCCAACCAAGACAATACGCACTGTTTTATCATTTTGAGAAGAATATATGAGCAATTTTTACTACTCGCGGAATATGTAATTTTACGACAAGTATAGACTCAAATGGGATGTTTGATATATGAAACGCATCTATAAGTTAAAAAAAGGCTCATCACAACGAACCAATTTAGCTCATCTACGATCGCAATGCAGGTTTGTGTTGGAATATAGAGTTTGTAATTTGTAATACTTCTAATGAAATCGCGTATCTCTCCTTCATATACGACCAAGGCCATTCTTAGTTTTAAAACGCTTTTCATCAAAAATCAATTGAGATTTTAAAATTAGTGGTAAAGGATATTATTCTTTTCGGTGGATGTGAATGGACTTACAAATTAGTAATCCAGTAAAGAACTGCAATGTTTTGGGGTACTGACTTATGAATGTGTAATGAGGGACTCCATGCCAAAAGGTACCCCAATCGAGGTAGGTCGATGAAAATTGACCAAACTTGGC
>JAHZNA010005446.1:0-21830 GCA_027743935.1 Sinodicranocentrus sp. ZH6 | reverse complement strand
GTTTTGTACTACTGACAAATGTGACATTTCCTGAAGTTCTAGAGCAGCATTATGCTGCTGGCCTCCCCTAGTATATGTATATTTGTAGATCTGTGTAAAACCTCAATTAGTGAGTCCATTCCACTCTGTGCCTTGATAAGCTAGCATGTATAGTGAATGTGTAATAAAAATGTGTGTTTTAAAAACACTACATTGGTTAGCGTCCCTTTGAGGAAAAGTCCTCCCCACTCGTGTATCTTGTATACTTTGCTCCTTCACATGGTATCGGCGCGTTGCCGTTGCATACTTGTATTTCAAAGTAGAAGGCAAGAGGAGAAGACGACGTACTAGCAGGATCTTCAAATGGACAAATTTACAAGGGAACTGAGGCGAGAACAAAGTATTTTTACTTAATTTTCAGTTTTTGTCGTATTCTATTTTTCGAGTTTTTCCCTTTGCTTGCGCACTTGTTTACCCTTCGAAATTCGAAAATAGGTGGCAGTTACTTTTTGAGTGAGTATACATATACCACTCAATTGTAGTCTCTGGGGTTGTTTACGAGTGTGCTAGTTTAGCTAGAGTCAAGTATTGTTGTAAAGTTTGTTTCTTTTTTTTCTTAACATTTCAACGAGAATTTCCCTTTCTCTTACCGTCTTTTCAGCTCATTGTCTACATTTACTTTGCTTGCTTGTCTGTTTCTTATATGCAAACGCTACAAAAAGTGTAGCTGTGTGTTTTTGAGTAGGAGAAGGCTAGTTTTCTTTAGTTTATTATTTTACTGATTATTCTCGACTATTCTCCAATATTCCACTATGTTTTTGTAATTTATTTTCAATTGTAGAGTTCAACTAATAATTGATTAGCATTAAAGTTTTTGAATATCATTTAAATAAAAGTTTTTATTAGCAAACTTCTCCCTTTTTGTAGGTATAAAAATCAAGAGGAAAATGACTTTTGAAAAGAAGTGATCCTTTGTGGATATGTTTGTGTTTTGAAAAAGTTCAATTCGTTCCTGATTTGTGGTCAGTTCTGTAATCCCTACTTAGATCAGGTTTTATCCACAGGCAATTACTATTTTGCCATATAAAATCAAACGAACGCCAGCATCATCATGGCGGTTAGAAAAAGGATTCGTGTTTAATGTGACTTACTCACTATTATGTAATCCGTTTATGATGATGTGGGTTTTTCAGTGAATAGTTTCAGTAAATCCTCTTAGTGAACTATTGTGAGTCACCAAATCTCATCTATTTTTTTTAAAAAAGAGTTTTTTTCTTCATATTTCTCTATTGCAACATTTAGGCGCTTTGTGTTCCCTCAGTGCTTATCGATGGTTATGTGGTTTTCAGATTTTTCTGCAAGTGAAGATGATTTCATCGGAAGAGTTTAAAGCTGTAAGCAGTCTTAGATCATACATTGGTATTTGTGGTGCTGATGTTTTAAAAGAATTGTGATTGATTTCAAAGATTGGAAGCGTGCGTGTAATCAGTCAATGAATAGCAATTAAGAGAGAAACAAAACGATTCTTAATTTTGACTGGCACGAGCGTGGTCTTTAGTATCAGAAAGAATTACAACAGGTGTTTGAAAGATAACGACATAAGAAGTGCAAGTGAATGTTGAAGTGAAATGAAACAGATGAGATGAAGAGAAAAATTACTTTTGCTCATTACACACGAGAAGCAACAATTACAAGTTAAAATCTCAGGTAGGTTTCTTCAATTTTCGTTTAGCATGTGCTTTCAAACCTTTTTAAACGTAGCCGGAAGATTAATATTACTTCGTTAATTTTTTTGGCGATGCAACGTATCTCTTTAAGATTTTAATCATTATCGGGCATCATATAAGTTAACATAGAAAAGATTGACATGTTAAGATTTGTTCAGGGAGTGTGTGTGTGGTGTGTATGCTTATATAGTTTTGCGGCCTTACTGTGTCGATGGCTATCTTAGGAGAGAGATTTTGGTGATGTTCCATTCTAATCTTATTAAGCAATTAATACAGGTAATTATTACATGGATTTGCATAGGTATTAGCCAAGAAAAAATACTTTCGATAGAAACGTGCGGAAAAAGTTCACCCTAAAGGTGGACATTACGACATCCTGAGATTAAAATTTTGTACAGACCACTGACTTGCATTTCTCTCTTGAAATCACTACCGATTGCAGTTTCGATTTTAGGTGCAAATTAGCCACTTCTTGTAATCTGTGAGAAAATTACACGATTAAATTGTATAATCGACAGTAGCCGAAATAAATGCTTGCCATTTACAGCATTATATGAAGTAGTCATCGTCACGTCGTCGACCTTTAAGCCCTTAGAATTCTTTTACCGTTGGCCACAATACTATAATACGTCTTTTATCGGTAAATGGTACAAGGTAATAATAATTCTATTTTTCACAAAAAAAATAGTCTCACTATCATTTTTACTGTGGCCACTACCGTTACTTCTACAAATTAACTAAACACCGCTGTGCAATGTAGACAAAGACAATGTGAGAAAGGCACTAAAATTGGGGGAAAATATAGTAATCTATAAATTTTCGTGTTCAGGTTCATTGTCTATGATTACAAAATCACATTTAGATTAGATTACACACATCTTATTACAAGTTTATCTTTATTTTGCTTATAATTTAAAGCAGGTGAAGGTACATCTGCACTTGTACCAGAAAGCAGTTTACACCTTGAAGTGGAGTCAATTCCCTGTCATATTTTGAAATCGACACTTGTTCAATTGAGTATTTTTAAACTCTCATTCTAGTAATTTCCATACCAACTGACACAAGTTCTATCATGAATGGTCGACATTACTCGACATTTTCCTATTATACTGAGAGAGTTTTCGTTTTCAATCATTTTGATCTTCACATCCCCCCACGTCCATGGTTTATATCAAGTGAATAATATCTTTGTGATCTTGATAAAATTACGTAAACCTTTTACGACGGTGACAAGAAGTATATTGTAGATAAGTAAAGATCTACTCAAAGGATTTGTAACAGTCGGCATTTTATATATATATTTCGTATCCTTTGCTACCTCTACACTTGCCAACTAGCAAAACATAATATATTTTATTCGTAGATACTGTAATGATTCATTTATAATCAGTTTTCGCTTTTATCGAGTGTGATTAGGAAATCCTTACTTGTGTTTCTCTCTATTTTACTTTAAGCGTGTGCTCGAGGGAATTCAATGAATAAACGAGTGAACAAAATGTTGGCGAAAATAATAATGCGCAATGGGTGCACGACTTCTCTCCTTTGTCAGAGTACATTCATCCAAGAGATTTTTCAAACAGATTTTCATGTGCAAATAGTTTTTTTATGCAATGACTCCATCTTTCTATCAATCTTGCTCGATTTGCATCTTAAATGCAACCTTTTGGTGATATAATTTCATTGAGTGGAGTAACAGAGTACACACTTACACAAAGTGACAAAATTGTGAACCAAGTTTCATGAACTACATAAATAATGTGGGATTTACGCTTTTGAGCTCATTCGAGCTCGGCATCGAGTTCACTTCATTGAAGAGGTTCTCAATTTTTAAGCATGTTTGCCAAGTCCAATTTTTACTTCAATCAATTCAAGTAGAATATCAAAAAATCAGAATCCTCAGCCAATTCACCATACTTTTACGATTTAGTTATCTTCATTTTCTCTGTCTGTTTAACATTATTATGATCATATTACTGATTTGATGTTTTCACATTACTATAGCTAAACTGTTTAGCTGATTGTGCTTGTTGACAAATTTTTCAATATATGTTGAATATTCTTCATCTTTTCTAGTGTATTCAAATTCAATTAAAAAATCCTGTGGCTAGGTGGTAGCCCAATGAATTGCAAAGTCAACGATACACACTGCAGGTATTCACGCCGATTGAAATGCCATGAAAGGATTTTAATTCATGAAAAAGTCTAGGGCTTGATCAAGCCACACAATCATCATTTAATCCCATTCTTCCGATGAATGTTGAGATGCAAGGGAATGTAGTAGAGTAAAGTGTAAACAGCTATTTATAAAAGGTGCAAAGCTTATCATCAGTTTCGTCTCTGTGGCTGTAGCATGCTTGAGTCACGATTAAAACTGACTATTTCATTGTTCGCTTATGAGCCGCACAAAGAACCTTAGTGAATGACGAGCAGTTTGTAGGTAGTTTACTTGAAAGTATTTGTGTACCGTCAAGAAACGTCATGCTGAGATGTACAGGGTATGAGATTGTGTATCCTCAGAATATTTTAGTCTCAGCAAATTGGTTGGTTGATTAAATTAATTTTAATTCTAATGCGTACCAATTGCCTATCCCTATGTATAAATCTGACAATAATACCTTCATCCAATCCCGTCATTATACGAAAATGCTTACTTTCCGTTCGCATATTATGTCCTGCAAATTATCTAGGTTAGTTTAATTTATATTTTTCCTACTTGAAAAATCTAAAGATTTGTGTGAACAGGAAAAGGAGCATCTACGAGAAAATTGAAATTCATGAAGATGACACAGAACGTTCGAATGTGGTATGAAATTTTCTAAAGTGAATTAAGTAATGTAAGCCATTTGGTTTTCCTGTGAAGACGTGTGGGTCATAAAATATTTTATTTTTTCCTCATTTCATCTCCTTAAAAAATTGTAGTATCATAATGAACATAATGAAAGTCTCATCTTTTTAGTCTTGAAATGAAAACCAATTTTCACACTTGTTGAAAGTTTATTACATTGTCCGTCTTATAATGACAAGTATGTAGATTTTATTCAGTAACTTTTTGTTAGCTGTGACGCACTGCTTCTCAAATTGAGACTACTGACGATGAGAAGCTTCCTCTCCTTCCCCCACTCACCTTTAATATTGACAATACAAAAAATGATTGCTATAAAATTACCACCAACTCACAGTCAGCTTACGTCGTACCAAGTGGCTTCATCGTCATTTTCGCAGACTTTCCTTAAAATTTGCTAGAATCCCCCTAGTCATTGTTATCATTACAATAGTCGTTTAATAACTTGACTCATTTTACTCACAAAAAAGTGGTTACTTACAGCATACATAATACGGTGATAATGGATGTATTCCATCATTCAAAAATTTTATCATCAACGATAGTAATCCTCATATTCTTTTGAATTTCTAGGAACTACCTCATTCGAAATTAATCAATATGTTGAATATTTTTTCTAGTAAATTGTATCAGATTCACATATATCTCTCCTTTTATTGAATTCCTTACTTTTCCACACTTGTCATTAGAGTTATGCAGCTCATGACTAATTCATCTTCATAATGATATCATTACTTGTAAAATCACTTAAACTTGATGAAAAGCCAAAAAAAAATATTCAAAACACAAATAAATCTCCCAATTCATTGTTCACTCAGACGACAACGATTTTATAGAGTGGTAAGCAATTGGATTGGTTGATAAAAGTAGAAAGAAAGAAATATGTAAAAACGAGCCCATTCTCGGCGATACTTATAAACTCACCTGTGCAGAAAAACCATAGACGAGAAGATAAAAAACCAACGTAGGATACGTATCCATCCCTGTGGTTTTTTTCGGCCATAGAATACAACCGTCTGCAAACCTTTTTTTATCAAATGAAGAAAAAAATACACAAAACGCAATAGGGATGTTGGTTACGGCTACACGTTAACAAACTTATATTCTTTATGTAGCCTACTATCTATATTGTATTTATAGCGCAAGCAAGTTACTTATTTGAAATAAACTACGGTACAAAGCGATGATGATAAAAGTAGGTCTCATTCGTTCTGTTCGGCCTGTCCGGTCGAATGTATATCATCATCATCATCATCATCACCATCATCCATCCTCCTGAATAAAAAGGAATAAACTTTTTTCTGTATATTTTATTTAGGGAGCGAGACCATGTGAAAAAACACAACTAAGCTTATAATATCCTAATATATATACGCTACTTGCTATACGACTGGCTTTTTTTAGTAACGCACAACTACATTTTTACTGCTTGCATTTCTGCAACGTTTTTACCTGAGTTTTATCCCCTCTTTACTGAGTTTTGTAAGGGTAAATGAATGATGGACATTAAAAGCAAGAGTTTCGGAAAGACGCAATCATGTAGAATTCGCTGTCTTCCTCTGTAAATGCATGCATGCATGCGTTTGTTGTTTCCTTCTTGTCAGAGATTATTTGATTTTTGTCTGTTTGTGTACTGTAAACCATTCTCCGTACAAAGAACACACTTTCACACCTCTACTTCCACCAACCTTATACTCTTTTGCGGATAAACTCCTATGTTTGCAGACGGGTGGGCTCTTTTAGAGAACTTTTTTAATAGAAAAAAATGTCAATGTAGAGAGAATTGCTAGGAGGCTTGTAAGCTATTAATGAGGAAGCGTGATGACAAAGAGGATTTACAAAAAATGGAATTATTGCAGTGAACTGTGTAAACGGCATGACAAGGAGGACTTTTTCCTAACAAAGAAATTGTCCTTTACTTCCCGTCCATCACTGGGTTTCGGGAAAGCGTCAGAGATTTTGATTTTATTTCATTAAATTGAATTTGTAAACAATGGGTGACACTTAGTTAAAACAAATGGTTATGGATCGTTCATTCATAAAGACAAAAATGTATTTTACATATTTTGTTTTTATCACAAAGTAAATCCATTAAGTTGTAGGATTCAGACAGAGAGTTAATTAGAGGATTCCACAGGATGAATCGAGGTGACAGTTTTTACTTTTATGAGTAGACACTTTGACAGGTGTTATTTTGCAAATCGAAGGAATAATTATGGGATGGATGATGTCGCATATTTGAATATTGGAGACTTCTTGTTGGTTTATTTTTGTAGAAAAAAAATCCGCACATAATTTTGACTGCAGGTAGTCATCAGCTTTTTATAGTAACCATATGGTTTTTTATTCTCCCCTCTTCGAAACATTACACCTGCGAGTGTTACATGCCAACAAAGCAAAACAACAATGCATGATTATATGCACTTCACTTGCGCACGGTTATCAAGAGGGCAATGTGTACTGTATATATGTGTGATGGAAAGTCACTTTCAAAATTTAAACTCTTACGTTCCTACACACACACACACACACACACGCATATACATTAGCAATGAATGGAAATGTTGAAAGTAAAATTTGCTTTTTTTTTCAATGTAATCATTTTCAAGTGCACTGCAGCAAACTAAGGAAAAAGTCGGCATAGAAGAGCAAGCTTTTAAAAACTTTTTTCGCTACACTTAATTATGCCACAAGTAATAATAATAATATTACATTATTTTGCTCACACATGATGAGGACGGAGAAGAGCCACATCAGGGGTTTTACTACAAGCCAAGAAGATAGCTTTTTCGCCACATTCACGTACACACGCAACAAGCTTAAAAAAGTTGATATGTGTTTCGTGAAGAAACCTTCAAGGATCGATATGCCTGCATTCTTTACTCATAAAACGCATCAAATTATTTATACCTTGATAAAAAACGACCAAATTTTTTTAAACAGTGATTATTATATGGTCAAAAGGATTATGCGAATTACACACCAAAATCCCTCATTAAACACAAGCGCAAATGCAGTCATTATATGCTACTGAGGGGCAAAAGGGTGCCTTTTTCTGAATATTTCCTTGCTGTACACGTTTTTGTCGAAGAGCTAATGACAGTTTTTAAGGGTGATGAGAGAGGGGCAAGTGGAAATTCTGAAAATACAATAAGGAACCTTTTACTGCTGCATTGCACTGCCTCAATTGTTAAAAACCTTGCTGACATGAGCACTCTTCTGAAATGGCTCATCAAAACGATACAAATGGACTATTTTACTCGTCACCCTTGTAGTATTTCTTGAAAGGGAAAAGTGAGTGCGAATGCAAATTATGAGGAAAAAATGCATCCTTAATATTTGAATAATTTCAGTCACACATTTCCGAGGATATGTGACAAGGTCGTGAAAGTGTTTTAATAAGCGTAGCAAATATATGTAAGTCGACTGACACTCCACTGGCTATATACACTCCGGCACGGTTATGTTAATGTTTATTCAGCTTCAGAGATAAAACTGGTTGCAGCCGTGTTCCTCTAAGACAACTCATTTCACGGTCCACTGATTTAAAAGGAGTGAATGAAATGTGTTGGCTGTTTGAAATGGTAGCAGTAGACTTGAGAAAAGAATGCCGATAAGTGTATTACTTTACCCATTTCGCCTCCCTTCGTCGTATTTCTTCTGCTCTGTTAAGAGAAGAAAATGAAGTTAAATAAAAATCTTTCCTTTACGGCTACCGCTTTGCTTCTCTCTTGGTTCCATTTATATGCACACACCACAATCTCTATCTCGAACACTTTATCTGATTGTACAGGCTATTAATTAGGCTAATTTATCACTTCAATTCTCATAATCAGCCAAATATTCGTTTAGTCATCCGTATGTTTACATAATACGAGGGAATTGTTCAAACAATGCAATCATCGAATTGTTTTAACTAATTATTCAATCACGATGAGTCCATATATCTTTTAATGTGTGTATGTAAAACCCCATGATAAACTCTCAGGGTTGTATATTGTTCAACTGTATTGTTTACTTGTGGGAGGTAGGCTAACTCGTGTAGAATTACGAATCGAAGTCGTTACATTTATTTTTCATTTTGGAAAGCGCGTGTATAGTAACCTTTTCATAGTTATAATGTCAAATATACTAATGTTAAGTATGTTCGAGTATGATCATGATATGAATTAAATTAGTAAGTTTCCCTTTAAATGTGCATAAGATCTATACCGTGTATAAAGAGTCGGCAGTGTACATAACTCTAAGAATTGAAACCATATATATACCTCAAGTGTGGTGGCCTTAAGGAAAAATGTTCTTTGAGAAAAAGGCAACAACCGTAATAATATGATGCATAGTCGTGACAAGTGAAAACTCTTGAGTTTACATTCTCTAATGATCATAATTGGCCAGTCTGTTTATTTTAATGTAATAACAAACTACTCATTCACCCTATTTGTACACACTTTAGTGATGTTAACAGTTTTCATACTTTATAATTATCTTGTTGCCAAAATGATAGGAAAAAAAGAGTTTCCACTTTGCAATGTTTTCATGAGATAAGATCCTTACAAGCTCAAAACAAAAGAATATCTTCTGGATGAAATTTTAGAACAAGATGAAAGAATTCAACGAAATTGTTTTTTGAGACATTTTTAACGATGTCAAGAAAATCCTGAATCCTGCCTCGAGGTTACTTTCATCATTCATTAAATTATATCTCTCTCAATGGAATACTGTCAGCTTTGATTCTATTATAAAGCGGCTTTTGTTCATTCTCATGTTTCTCAAAGATTTACTCAACTTCCGCATTTTGTGACAGAACCTACGGGTACAAGGAAAAGGCGAAAATTTCAGTTGGTGTTTTATTTGATTGTAGTTTACATTGATTGTGATAAGCAAAAAGCGAGAAGACTCACAATTTCAATTCCAGTATCTCATTTTTGTGCTAAATTGAAAATGGGTGAAAATTATTATTCGGTGTTGAACTAAATTGAAATATTTTGTTGTTGAATTGATGTGAGCAAGGGTTGATTAGGGTGAGATATTGAGAGTAAGTGCTAAAATACTATATGGCTTCCAAACATAAAAGATTTAGTTTTATTTCATTCCTATTCATAAATTTGGAATTATCTTTTCGAAAAAAGTGTGTCTCACAAAATTCCATGTAAATTAATCCGTTGTATGAAAATTGAGATTTTTTCTCAGTTGTGAGTTCATAGCTATTTTCCATTTATTTTATGAACAGTTGTTGTGTAAATTGGAAAATGATGACATACCTCGTACAATATTACACTATGAAATGAATCTATTTCGTGGACGGACGTAGGGAAGAGAAACAAAATAATATGACTTTTCTCAAAGCTATTTTTCATCATTTAATTAGTTTTCTTACAGGAAAAAGATTGCCGAAATCGAATAAGTGTCTAGAGGCGGACTGGAGGACAAATCTAGCAAACTTTTTTCCCCCAATTTAAAGAAGGACAAAGAAAGGGGCAAGATTACGCAAGTTGGCGATGATGGGTGAAAATGGTGCTACAGATAGTGTTACCCGAACCCAACAACGATGTCAACCGTCATCATAGAGCTTCCGGTCGTGGGGATACTAGAATCTATGATATTAATCCTGGTGTTGCAGGATCCGCTCTAGATCCCAGAAAGCCATGGTTTCGTGGTGCTATTCCTCCACCAGGAGCAATACAGCAGGGAGCTGGTGAACCATCTTTTAATTCTCTCTGTGAAAGTAGGCTCGGAGAAGATTCTCTTTTTAGTTATGGATATGGTTCGTCTGTGTTTCACCAAACGCTCCAATTACCAAAAAAAATACTATTCAATAAGTGACAATGAATGTACCCGAACAAATAATAATAATATTGAGTTACTTTATATATTGTGGACCATTAGGCGTACCTGCCAGAGAAGAGACGGACGGTTCCGATGAAGTTCTTACCCGTTTACGATCCGGGGTTATACGAGATTCAGAGGTGAAGCACTCTCCTGGTCTTTTTCAATACTCTGAAATGCCATCACTTACCAGAAGCACTCCTCCTCGTGCCTTTGGAAATATCAGTACAGAGGAGGACAAGAATTCAGTATTCAAGTATGTGTTAATAATTGAGAATAATGCCCATCTTGGCAGTGTAAACACTTTGAATCCACGAATCTATGAATAAATTTCAATTTAGCTAATTACTCTATAATGTTTAATAACATTCATTAGAATTTTTTATCTTCTATGATGAATGTGGAATGATTTATAAAGATTTAAAAAGATGGTCTTGTAAAACTTTAAACTTCTTAGGGGCTACCTCACAGCCATCCTTTCTTGCATATATGCCATATTTATTCTAATGTTGGGAGTGGTGGTGTACATTGCGGATCTGATTTCAAGGACGGCCACGCTCGCAGAGGTATGCAATGATTTCTTTTTGAAGTAATAATAATATAAGAATGATGAAGTTGTCAGAATGTGAGATAGATTTTAAGATGACTGCGTCGTGCTCACGCATACAATGGACGAGCTGCATAACTGAGTAAAAACTATATCCAAATGATGCGCTTCCAACTTCTCTCCCATGAGGCACCGAATCAATCTACTAATTAATTATACCTGCAGCTGTGGCTTTGATTGAAAGTTTCGTTGTGGAGTAATGAAACCGGGGATTGGTAATCCCCGCACCTTTCAAGTTTCAAGTCTATCGTAGTTTTAACCCGCTTTGAGAATAAATGCTGACAAATGGGGCATTGAAACTTAAGGGTGAAAAAACTCTGGGAATAATGTAGGAAGTATTAGAAACCCTCTCTTTCGTGATGTTTATGTAGAAAAGAGCGTTTCTTGGAATTTTATGAGCTTTTACTCGTAATTGTCATTATCTTTACCAGAAGCAAATACCTTACGATTATTATTAGCAATATAGCCCTCTTATAAACGACTCCCATGAAGTGACTTTAAAAGAAGATTAGAACGCTAATAAAATTAGACCAATTACTTTAAAATGAATTTTCGTTGGTGAAGAGAAGAAAGAAAGACATTGATTTTTATCATTTTCTTTCCCCCAGGTATTCAGCGTTTACTTGGTCACTCTCGGATTGATTTGGCTAATCTTCCTATACTGCGACATTCGCCAGCATCAAGCTGCTAATCTCGTCCGTATGGAGACTCACACTCGAGGCTGCTCCGAGAGTAACAATAGTAGCAGCAATAGTGGCAGCACTGGGAGCAGTCGACCAAGCAGTAGTCACAACAACAATAGCAATAACAACCGCCATCACCTTCATCACCTCAAGTTCTGGAGAGAAGATGGGAAATGCCATAGGAAGGAGTTGCGGGGAAAGCAGACTCAAAGATCCGACAGTGTGAAATTGGAAGATGGAATTTCCCATCTTTCTGTCTCAGTGACACCGAGCAATGAGCCTTGCCGAATGTATAGCTCAGATAGCTACACATTCTGCCGGAGTCGGCACTCCGGAAGCTTTTATTTGAAAATCGGAGCAGCAGGTAAGGTTAAATATTGCATATATCCTATCATGGAAACCTATCATCCTATATCCTGTAGAAAAAAACATACACACCTTCGTCTTTTAGTTAGTTTGTTTTTACTGACGTGAGAATCTACCTTTTGAGTGTAAAGATGTGTGTGTGTGTGTGTGTGTGTGTGAGGCTCGTGGTATGCAGGTGGTTGGCACAAACTAAATCCTCCCTGGAGTCACTTTCCCAGTTTCATGGTCTTCATGATCATCATCATCTACTTTACCCTTAGCAATACATCTTACCATGTAGACATGTATCTTAAAAGGGAGTACATTTTTTTCAACTATCCTACATATTTTACGAGCCTGAAAAACACAATAACTTTTTACTACACCGCACACACACACTTTACCCTTACCCCTTCGAATAGTGCCAGTTTATATTGTAGACGTGCATAAGTAACAGTATTATTCTACTTTGATGAATACAATATAATATCATCTTTACATACGGACGTATATAGTCTTATGCATTTTTTCCCTTCTCTTTACATTTTTGATCCTCCCTCAATCCAGAATACTAGAATGGTGTCCGTTGTGTTCTTGTGCACACTCCCGCTCATACAAAGCTGGGGTGCCGTTTACATCTTGTAAAGCTAACAAACACTTTTCATATTGAAAACAATGAAGCAGGACTAGAGATAGAGATGAATCAGAAGATTTAGAGAATGTAGTACAGACAAACAAAACTCTATGATATTAAATCTGTCGCAGAGAAAGCAAAAGTACCTATACATGTTAAAAGCAAAGTGAAAGTCGAAAAGTTGCTCTTGCGGCTTTCTTTTATTTCCCCCTTCCTCCTTGCCACTACCTTCCATTTTTGTAGGTACATGAGAGGAATCATGTGATGTGTGTAAACAGCACGTTCAACTTGTCTGTTTATTCTGTGTAATATGTAATTTTTATAAGGGATAGATTCCACGATAGGGGATGTGGAAGAAGACGTGTTTGTTGCTATCAGATGATTCAGAATAAGGAAAAAACGTATAAGTTTGCAATCATCCTATTATCATCAAACGGTTTTCTTCCCCCTTCCTTGAGAAAAGTTGCATACCGCTTCCTTCCCTCATTGTCAATGATAGAATTACAATTTTGATGCTATTTTATTGTCTTTCTTGCAGGATTTTGTTTCGGCCATCTCATCCACTCGGGTCTTTTACTTTGTCGCCAAATCATATTTTTTACCACAAATGATGAAAAAGTTTTTAATAGATGTGCCAACGTTGCTAATCTTATTTTGGACATTTTGTTCCCTATTTACTCCTTCCTCCTTCTCTTCGTCATCTTTAAGTATTCCAATGTAAGTTGTAATTATTATTGGATTGGGAAGTGCGTGTCACGTAATGAGAAAATGATAGAGAAACGGATTTTACGTATAATCTCCTCATCTTCTATGTAGCCGCAGGTTTTATAATGCGTTCGAATTCCTTTGACGAGCGCATTCTTCGAACTTTTCGGTTCGTAGCAACTATTTGTATGGAAGATGAGAGGATTTCAAGGCTTTTATTTGAAAATCTATGATTTAATTTAAAACCCTTGTTCTGCACGTATTGAAGTTATTCCATGCCGTTACCTTAACACTGGCGATTTTTTGTATAACAATATGTTTGTTTAAAGATCGTGTTGGACTAAGGCTCATATTTGGATATTTGTCGTTTTCAGGTGATAATAAACCGCCACCAGGAAATATCACGTTTTGCCCTAATGCACTGTATCTCTTCCAGTCTGTGCTTTTGGTTCTGGAGTATTCTCCGGGAGACAGCGGACTCCTTGTATCATAAGATGACTGAGCACAGTCGACGAACTGAATTACACAACTCTTCCCATCCCCTTGCACATCATCATATTCCCGAAAGTCTTGACTCAATTACACCATTAGCCTACACTAATCGAATGATTGAGGAAGGTATGCTCGTAATTAAACTTGTCGTCGTCGTCATCATCATCATTTGTCATAAACCAAGATTCCCAACGCTCTCTCATTCAGAAACAACAAGAGGGGATGAAAATGTATTTCTTGTTAAATTGCTCATTTACTCATCTCCAAAATTGCCTCAATACTTGAACAGCTGCATCAAGCTTCAGAAACTTAACCATTAATAAGTCGTCTAATGTTGATATTTGTAGCGTCAAAATGGGAATCCAAGGGAGGAAGCTTGATATCAGTCTTGTATAAAATGTACATTTATAAGAGTAGTATGAGTTAAAAATAGAAAACAGCTCAAGTTGTTCCCTTTCTCCATCGTCCTTACTTATGAACTGAGGAAAAGTAATGAGTAGTTATAAATGGGCACAATTTGTAATTCTCGAAAATGAGTAAAATAACCGGAGGAGAGAGAGTGAAAGTCATTTGTTCCAATTTAGTTACTTAACCCTGAGGTAATTACAGAGTAGATGTGTATTCTCCACTTTCCCCCAGGCATAATCTCCTTTTCTCATATTAATTTGTAGAGAGTCATCAGAACGCCTTTGCATTTCTCAATGCCACATCCGCAATCACATCGTTTTATGACCCATGTGTTGAGTTCTCCACTATTTCCGAGCTGGTACTCAAAATGTCACCATACCTCTACCCATTCAGCATTGAATACTCCATCCTTGTCGGTAAGTTGAGGGTAATATGCGAATGTATTTTTGAGATACTTTTTATCTGTCTATCCTTTTCCCAGCCTCAAGTATTGTCTCAATTGACAATCCTTTCGAAGAAATCGCCAATTTCAATTAAATTTGGGAAAAAGAGTGCCTACTAACCTTTATTGTTTTGAATGAAAGAGGGAAAAACATTTCTATTGGAAGAGAGAACTCCATTAGGATAAAATATGGTTTCCAGTTCCAGAGTACTTTCTGTATCTCTTTTCCTTTCCAACTTTCTTCAATCCTACCTACAAGGCAATAAAAGTTTAACGGGGAATAAAGAAAGGGATAAAGGGGTGAAATCTGAGTGAGAACACTTTCCCACAGTCCAACGCTACAAACATGTTCATGTTTTTTTCTTATTTCCTTAATAATTGTCTAATTGCCTATTGTGCTCCAGTTTGATGCATAATATGTTATTTTTCCCTCCACAAATCGTGCAGTTGGAGTGCTATTTATAATGTGGCAAAATATCGGTAAGGGGAAACGCGTTGGTCATCATGGCTCACATTGCTTTAACCACCATAACTCGCCTGGGGCCAGCTTCACCAACCATTTGATCATCCACGCTGATTGCCACTCAGCTAATAAAGGGCTCTTTGCTGGACTGCTCGTTCTCGTGGGAACAGTCGTCAGTGTCATAATTTTCTACATTGCACTCGACGACTCAAGCAGTGGCTTTGCTGCCCAGTGGGTGAACCTCATGTCACAAATGGGACTGCTCATCCTCATGATTATCACAGTTCTTTGCGCCTACCGTCAAATCACCAAGTTGGACGTGAACATGAATCCTGTCTCGCTCTTGGATGATTTGCTTTTATTCCTATGCCTGCCTTCTTTTTTTCTATACACCATTTTCACCGTCGTTCCTGCCATCGCTCACCAGGACTATTATGCCATAGTTGTATGTACTCTTCAGGTAAGACTCATGTCACCAGAATAAAAGCCGCTTTAGTAGGCTTACAATTTTTATATGTATTTATGTGCTCTTCTCTCTTTTCCACGAAATGCTCTTATTTTTCAATCAAAGTATTTTTCATGAAAATGTTTGGTATTTTTACATCAGCTGGAGAGTAGAAGCTATAAATGTAATATTTTGCAGTTTTCAGTAAAGAACGTCTCGAAAAAAAAGTTTCAGAAGCGCAATCGAATAAAATTGATATTTTATTACATTTTTATGAATATATCTTTGTGAAACACAAGTACAAATGACAATTAGGTGTAGGAATAAACATTCTGAAAGTGTCTATAGTATAGGCACAAAGGTTCGCAGTGAAAGGCTAACATAGACATAATATAATATAAGGCACTTGCATGTACGTGCGCAATTTAACTTTTAAGTTTTATCTCTCCCATAAGAAAAAAATAATTACCTGTTTTTACCTAATCTTAAGTTCATCGCAATGTACTCTCCTAAGAAAGTTATTTTCGTATAAGCGTACATAAAGTGTGTAGTAATGATAACTTTTTAAAAACTAATGCTATGTCCTAATTAGTCTTAAGCATGTTTAATTTATATTATTAAAATCGATTCTGAAAGTTCCTAGAAACTGGAAGCTTTTCTCTTCGCAGGCTTTCATTTCTTTTGCCATTTCTAGGCATAAGCGACAGAGTGGAAATGGCGGTGTAGTTTATCTTCATCTTTCTCATCCTCTTATTTCCATTTCAACTTTTTACCTCCCTTCTCCGCGGCTCGTTATCGTCTCAGTTTGCTGTAGTCGACTTCACCTTTGCATTACCAAAGTCATTATTCAACTGCATGAACTCGTAGGATTAGGGGAAAAATCATTTCACCTATTCAGGTTCTCCTTTCTAACAGTAGCATACAGCCAACTCAAAGTGTACAAGAAGAGGTAAAAGTAGAACAGGCTGCTATCATAACAGCAGGCTGACTTGCTGGAGCCTGAAATATGCATAAAGGAGAATAGGGAATAAAAATGTACGTAGGAAATTGTACACCTATTGAGAGAGAAAAGTCGTGCAAGATACGGAGTTCATGCTGTTGCTAGTTAGCAACTATAGGGGTGATGGTAACAACGGGCAAGAAAAGTTACAAGTGGTTGGAAGGAAAGTCAATGGTGTATGTCATCAGCTTCAGTAGCAAGTGGATAGTGTAACGGGAAAAGATAGCAGCTCATTTTTCATTTTTCTCTGGTTTCTCCAACGTCTCCTCTCCCGGCAAGCAATCATTTGGCTGGCTAGAAATAACGAGATGGGATAGTCCAAAATTCCTTGCTCTAGTCACGTTGTCATACACTATACAAGTGTCTTTGAACAAACCTTGTTGCTTCTTCTCCTTTTTCTATCGTATCTATTTTCCCGTTTGGTACGTCAGTCACTCCGCCAACTATTAAGTGAAGGCTGCCAAAGGGTAGTTCAGACTCAGACTCAATAAGACTAAGACTATCTTGATGTGTGCGTGTAGTATCAGGCAAGTCGAGACGGGATAGGGTAGCAAAAATTCTCTTGGTTCTCTGCATCATATTCTTTTGATATTTCTTGCTCTTCAGCGATGAGGTCCATAAATGATGAATATTTCTTACGATATGCAGGTTTCAACGACAACGAACCAGTTCGAAAATACGGTTCGTATGTCGCCGATACCCGAAATATGCAAGAATTTTTTATTGATCATTTGAGAGTGAGATGTTTAGATGGACGCTGTCACCGGATGCAGACGTAAGACTCGTCTTTGTCTGTACCTTCAACTCCAACATCAAGTGAAGAGGTATGCCTAATTCAATCGAGAAACGAAAAAAGCAATATATTCGTATTAATATTATATCTCATATTATATGAAAGCTTTCAACAATACATGATTTTTTTGTAGCATGAATAGGAAAATTTTCTGACTATGCCTTTTCTTTGTCAGTTCATTATCTTTTTCAGAAAAGAAATATTCAAGTTTTCTTATTTTTTCACATTTTCCTTTCCAATTTTGTTCATTTCAACAACAAAAACTTCCAGGATGAAAATGTTTGTGAAAATAAGTTATGTTACGAGAACTCATAACAATTACCATCGTAATCAGAATCAATTTACTTCGGCACAATCATGAAATTATTCTGTATTGTCGTCATAAGGATGTCCAATATAAATCAATTTTCTCGACACAAGTGTTCAATCTACAAATGAAAAGGAAGGAAGAAAGGGATATATACACGTATAACTCAAGAGGTACTTGAAATGAGCCAACAAACTGGATTTTATATTATTTTGGTAGCCAAGCTCGCTCGCAAGAGTTTTTATAAGCAAGTGCGTCCTGGTTCGGTAAACAATTTTGTAATATAGTGTAATAAACATTACATTGTAGTCAAGGTGATATTGCCTTTTTTGTTAAGAGAACTCGGAAAAGCAAAGTGGATAACGATATTACAGGTTTGAAATTTAATTTGATGTTCGAAGAAAACTCTCAAAAACATGCGAGTACACTTCAATCACGATATTGGATGTTGAAAAGAACGATCAAGTTGCTTTCGAATTTTACACATGTTAGCAATGTGAACTATTAGAAAGAAAATAATAATTTGACCTCCTAGCAACCAGAAAACGAATACTCTGCTATATTTTTTTATATCAAAACAGGTCTCTGCCTAGCATCTAAACGTTAATTTGCATTTTATTATTCATTGTTTTTGCGTCACAGCCAAGACAGTTTAATTTAACAAGTAAACGGGAAAATTAGAAGGCAGGCGAAGAACACAATTTTGGAGAACTACTGTGTAATATTATCCTATTAATTAAAAATGATAATATGCTCTAGTCGAATAACTTAATCATATTACTGACGACGACAATGAGATACCTAAAATGCTGGTGAAACGAATTGTGTTCAACTTTATCGTATGCAGCTGGTAAATGAGGGATCCAGTCACTAGTCACTCAAATTATCAAATCAAGTACAGTCTTCCCTTTATCAACAACTATTAGTAAAACCAAAAGAACTATCATACTATATACTACCTTTAAGAATGTCTAAATGAGAACATTAGGCGAATACTGATCAACTAATGCGCAGTTAAAAGGAAGGTATATTGAGTTCCACAATTGAAAATTATACAAGCTATTCAACATACATGACACGCATACTTTATTTTTTTGCAACCCTTACCTTTCATACAACATAGGTATATCTGGGGGAAAAAGTTTACAAAGAGTACAATTAACTCGAAATTTATTTCATGTAACCAGTTGATCTTACGTATACTTGACAACGAAATGTAAAGCATTTTGGTGAAGCGTTGAAGTTTGAGTTGAACCTTCTCTCGTCGGGTCGGAAATGTGTGCGGACTCGAATCTTGAGGGAAGAACCAGGCAGGACGACCCCTAATAGAATTTTAAACATGGTTGTGCAAACTAAACAAAAAAGTACAACTTCAACACACGAGGCATTTATGGAACGAGGCAAAATTAGAAACTTGCAAGGAAAAAGACCAGCTCTAAATTTTGATTGGGGTAGGTGGAACACATAACGTGGATAATAATTTACAAAATAGAGCTGAACTCGTCGCTATACAGAAACAGTAGATATTTTTATGAATAGGAAAATCTAAACTAAGCAAACCATATTTTTGCTTGTTTGTAATTAGATTATGAACAAATAATGTATGCCCGTAATGAAATAAAAAGCTAATTAATTGGAATAATTGAACAAAGCTTGGAACTGGGAATAGAAGGTTAAACAAAATTATACAAAGGAACGAAACACTGCGGAATTACCATTTGTGCGTCTTTAGGATTTTACCAATTATCTGACACTCATATATACATATGTAGTCTGGATTTGATCGTTTGGATTCAGCTCTAATAATTACCTGAATGCGTGAAGAAACTCAAACAGTAGTTGTACTAATGACAACCTGTCATTTCTCCAAAATTTATCTTTGATCTCTTCATTTCTTTTCATCATCATCATCATCATCATCATCATCATATGTAAATATAATAAAACATGTATTATCATTTCATCCTTTTCAACTGATTGCTATTAAAAGGAACAACTCACAAGAGGTTTTTGTGTCATTGAATAGCTATACTCTAAATTTAGAAACCTCAAAAGTACGCCATGCATTGATCTATTCATCCTCTATCAACATCACATATCATGTGGACAACTCAATCTCATTTGCCTTACCATTATTTCCCATATTCTAAGTAAACTCAGCAAAAAAAAAAGTTTGACATCATGAGCAAGACACGGTTTGATTAATCATCTGCCATTACAACAGTCATGCTTCTCATTTGGGAAACCTTAGATGGAAATTTGGATAGAGGAAAAGGAGAAAAGGCAATATTCTCGTTGCTCGAGACAAGAGTTTTCTCTTGATCAAAGCTATGAAAGAATATACAATGGTTCATTATTATTTAGTGAATACACCCCACTGATGTTCTCTCCTTTTGTGATAGGAAATAATCCAGAAAGCTTCTACAACTCTTGCTCATTCACACTCACAATCTAATCGACAAGACATGTTACTTGTAATGTATGTATAAGTATTCCTATTATTTGGAGATTCAGGTGGAAAAAGCTTAATAAAGTGTTCCAGGGAAAAATAACAGGAGGCAGGCACACTTGTCTGATCTCAAAGTACATTTCGCAAGGTAGGGTTCTCTCATTATCCAGTGAAAAAGCAGAAATGTATTAGCATCATTCTTACATGGTTACACTTGGATTCATTTTCCACAATGAGATCAAGCCTTTGCTCATCATTATCATGCCATAATAATCTCTGAAATTTGCTATTGCTGTCGTGATTAAATGTAATGGTTGAGAGAATCGATTCCCTTGTCTCTATTCCTCTTGTCGACTGTCTGCTGTCTCTCATAGATTTTTTTATACGCAACCTGTGCTATTTTCTGTACTCAAATCCGATCCACGAAGCAGCCACTCCATTACTTAAAGAGGGGGAAACATAACCTATTACAATACAAGCACAATAGGATTGACGACAAAGGTTTAATAAGCGACGACGAAGGTATTCATACAATAACGGAGAAAAGAGGGTGAAAGAGTGAAAAACGGATTGTGGCTCTTTCACTCTCTGATTTCACAAAATATTATCCTCCCTATGCCAGCCATATTGTGGAAAGAGAGAGAGAGAGACGAGTTGCTTGATATATTTTGGCAGCCTGGGAATTCACCAGTGTTTACGTACCTTTTCACTTCTCCCGTTATAATGTGCACACAAGGAGGAATCAAGTTGAGCAAAAAAGAGATAATGTAGTTTTCTGCAAAATACTAGAGCATATTATGCATGCTCTCGAGTGAAGAGTAATAAATTTACCATTTTTTGTTTCATTATTACCATCATCATCTTCCTCTTTTTCTCTCTTTGTCCTGCCAGCACTACCTATTTTTCTTGTGTGTGATGCTCTTTCCCTCTTTTCTACGGCGAAGTAACTACAAACATATCAACTGGGAAGCCATTAGAATGAAAATTGAGATGAAACATAAGTAGTTGGTTAGTCGAGTATTTATAAGTATGCCACTGAGTGGGTTGCTCTTTGCTTAAGTGGAATTAGAGAGAATTGTATTTTTTCCCTTCTATGTATTTAATGTTGCTACTTATTCGAGTCCCTTTTTCTTTGAAAAATACTTAATTCAAAGCATTAGTCGTTTCTTTCCATTCAGAAAGGTATTAGATCGGCTTGTCATTTTTAAAATCTCCTGAAAAAATCCCTACCAAAGGGGATATTATGTTTGGGGAAATGTTAAAATGCCTTTTTTATTAATAACACAAAAAACTTTTTAATGTAAGTACACATCATTATTCTTATTAGCTTAATGTACAAACAAGAAATCGACTCATGAATCGTATTTCACGCACGAAAGTGTAAGTACATTGCAAAAATAAGAAAAACTGGGGGAAACAAGTTTGCACGGAAAAATAAGCTTGTTTCTATCATCTCTATGATTCAATAATATTTTGTATACTTCTGCTGAGGAAAGTGGAAATTGGAATCGCGAATCCAATCAAGTCGACGACGCTAGACGAAATGGGGAAGAGAATAATATTTGTTTCATCTTTAACTCCATAAGTAGACGAGAGGAGGAAATATAAGAAACTAGAGGGCCAAATTGGGGAATTATGCCCCAACAGTTCTAGACATAAAAATTTTCTGAAACGCATTTACGT